>JAYXIM010012531.1:0-247894 GCA_037575425.1 Anastrepha fraterculus | reverse complement strand
TCGACTGTGTGAACTAGCTCATGGAGCGCTGTTTCCACTGATTTGCCTTTGCTGTATGCATGTTGGGAAGGTGATAGTTTGTCGCTAATCCTTCCTTTGATATGCACATCTAGCAACCGCTCTAAAGATTTTAACAAAATGAATGATAGGCTAATTGGCCTGAAGTCCTTCGGTTTCGTGTGTGTGGTTTTCCCTCCTTTGGGAATGAATACCACTTTTACTTCTGCCCATTTCTTGGGGATATAGTTAAGACGTATCGCTGCCTCAAAAATTAAGGCGAGTGTAGGTGCAATCATATCTTTTGTGTGTTGCAAATCAGCGGGAATCATTCCATCAGGTCCCGGTGATTTGTAAGGTTTGAAGCTGCCAATGGCAATTTTTATGTTGTCCTCCGTTATGAAATCTATTGGGGGATTCTCGTAGTGAACTATAGGGTGGGTTCTACTGTCTTCGTTGCAGAGACAACCTGGAAAGTGCGTCTGCATTAGTAATTCTAGTGTTTCTTCACTGCTGGTTGTCCAGTTGCCATTCTCTTTTATGAGGTAGCTAGGGTTACTGGGACTTGTTGATACTACTTTCCGGAGTCTACTGGTCTCCGAAACACTTTTTATCTTTTGACAGAAGTCTCTCCAAGACGCGTCCATTGCGTCTTAACTTACGCTCAATTTTCTACTTCAGCCTGGGAAATCTTATATTTATTCTATAATTCTTAGTAAGTTTCTGACTTTGAAGTTACTTACCTTAATACGCTGGCATAGTGGTGGAAACATTTCGGTAAACACCAATTGTTCATTCCAAACTGGTGCATACGCATTCTTCTTGACTGTGGTTTTCCCCTTTGTATGATACAAAAAAACTGTTTCAGAGCCTTTTGAGGTTATGAAATCTGCTAACTTACCATCAGCCCTGCGAAGGAGACTTGCACATAGGGGCTGACCAAATCCTTTGATTCGCCAGTAAAAGCTTTCTTCACATTCGCCATAAGCGAAGAATTCATGCGAGGTAAACCATCAGCGCGGTATATTTTCACAATAAACTTGGCACGTTGACGCTCGATGGGTACGCCAACGGGTAGCAGTAGATTGCTGGTTTGAACAGAAACATGGAAAATTCAATAAATTAATTCCGTAGTGGCTACTCCATTCCAGGAATGCTGTATTAAAGCTTTCTCTAATTCCTTTCATTTATTATTCGTATCAATGATAATATCATATGATATGTAACTAATTTTCCTGCCGGGAGCGAGATACTGTTATCGGTTTTGTAGTTTGGCAACAAAACTACGTACGCCTCTAGACGAACAGCTGGTACACGAAAACTGAGTAACCACTAGTTTCTTTTGAAATGCATCGCTTCTCAACCGAGAAATATATTTCATTCATGTAAATTGAAATAAAAGGTGGTATTTGGAATTTGAAACAAGTGTAGTAGAGCTTTTTAAAAGCAACAACACTAAAAAATCTAGATGAATAATTCGAGTTTTTAGAAATGTGTCGTAGGTGTCGTATTATTGTATGTCATCAACTTTAAATAGCTAAGAATATATTCTGTGGTTTCACAAAAGTATCGTACAAAAAACTTTATGGATTTTCAGACAGTTCAATAAGTAGTTGGCCGTTAGTTTCGAGTCCTCTAAATATTTATTTAGTAATTAAAAACTTTAGGACATATGACAATACAACACTTATTACAACTTAAGAATCGCCTAAATATTTCATGCATTTCGCTCATTTTATGTTATCCGAAAAATCACAAAAGCTCCTCAGTGTATGCCTATAATGAAAATTGTTATAAAAGGTGCACATTTTGGGTAGCTCAGAGGTTCGTGTCATCTTTCCTAGCATCTTTTTCTGCTTTTGTCGATTAGTGAACTTTTAAGGCCTTCATGAATTCATGAATTTGATTTTCGAAAACTTTCATGTATTCATATGCAATGTTGTGTGAAACTTAAAAAAAATTTCACTTACGCTTCGATGTCATCAGGATCTTTTTCAGATTTTTGAGGCACCTTCACGGTATCACCTTTGCCAATTATGCCAATATCACATTTCAAATAACCTTTTGGGCCACTATAAAAATCATCTGGATCGGAGAGCAACGCCCATTTGTGGTAGAATTGGTGATCTGTAGAAAAATTGGAAAATTAATATTTATTCGTAATTATAAAATAGTAATGAATTACGATTAAAAAAATTAATAAAATGCATAATAGTAGAGGAAAAAAACATGCAAACATTCAGAAAACAATTCGGTGCTGAAAAATTAACTGCTGCATAGATACACACCATACCATATGTGTATTTATGTATGTAACAGAAATACGAATATGAAAATGTATTTACACATGAAATGCTATTACACGGATACTGGATGACTATGGTGGACATTTATATGTAAAAGACTTGAAAATTAATCCGTATCGATTGATAGAAGAAAGATGAATATACTCAATTCGAACAAAGTGTATGAAATGGAGACAGAAAAATCCACTTTTATAGGAAAAAAACAACATTAATGAATATGTCTGAACATTTTTGGATTTTGTTTCCATTAAAACATGAAAAGCAATCCATTCATACCTATGCCTCTGGATGAATATGTATTAAAGCTTACTATGATACTTTCCGCTTAAATTGTACTAGATTAATTTCTATTTTTTTTTGCATCGTTGTTTTCAGTATATCTTAAGTTACTTTATTAGATATGTAACCGCTAAAGTATTATTAAGGGCGTATAAATTTACCTAATGAAATAAATTTCACTTTAAATAATTAAAAATATATTTAAAACCCATTTTTTTATTATTTATTAGAAGCTTCGCAAACAGTATTTTTTTGAGTTAAGTTGCTGCAAAATTTTTAATATCTAAATATCGGGGCTAGTCCCTGGATGCCTGGACTGCATTAACGAGATCCCGAAACTCCCGTGATCGAAACAATCGAGAAAAAAAATTACATCTCCAATAATAACAACATATACTAGGTTGTTCAATGAGTTTTGCGGTTCGATAAGAAAAATACAATTTTTTTTTTTGAAATGTGCTTTATTATTCCTTGTGCATCAATACACTTGTTCGAACGAGATTCCAATTTATGAATTCCAACCCTGAAGTGAGAATCCAGAAGGGTTAGGTTATGGTGGTAGTCGGTCTGCATAACCAACTCACTTAGACCTTACAGGTCCGTTGTGGTACCACTGTGCTGTACGGGAACCCCATTTACCTTGATTCGTGGAACCAGTTTGTGTTTCTTAAAAAACGTAAAATTGTTCCCAACCTGACGCCACACAGCTCTGTAAGAAAATATTAAAAAAGTATTTGCCTAGACAATCTGCTCTGATTTTAGCTAGGGCTGGACAATTGCAATTGTTTCTTCCTCGTCCTCATCTCTGCAACTTCTGCAATATTCATGTGAGAAAACTCCTAGTCTCAAGGAATGCCTGCCAAATAGCCAGTGGCCGGCACAACAAGCCACGACCTTCGAGATATTATCTCTTGAGAGACTAAGCAATTCCTTTGTTCTTTTCTTGTTTGTTTGCGGCCATAGTAGCCTAGCTGTTACACATGTATCTTCATCTCTCCATGACCTACTTGATGAAAAACGCTTTCCACACATACATTTTTTATAGGTTTGGAAACAAATGAATGTCGCCTAATCTGGTGAATACGGTGAACAATGAATTTTAGCAATTGTCCTGATCAAAAATAATTTTTTTCTTTTGCAAACTGGGTGTTTTTCACAATTTTTTTCCTTCAGTTGGTCTAAAAGGTTAAAATAATATTCAGAATTAATTGCAAGTGATCCGCAAATAAAATTCCTTTCGCATTCCAAAAAACTGATGCTGACACCTTCTTGGTCGATTTCTACACACGAAGCCGAAGAGTCAGGATTACACTACTTTTAGCCTCTTATTTTGGCTTAGGGTCATGGTCATGGATCCAAGTTTCATCCATTGTGAAGAATCGATGCACAAAAGTGGATTTCCTTTTGAAAACGCTTTCAACGTTGCTGACAAAGTCACATTCGAGTGTGTTTTTGTTCCATTGTTAGCGAATGCAGAACTCATTGTGCACACAGTTTCTGAAACCCAACGATTCTAGGCTTACACTGCCTAGGGCTTCTACTTAATCTCTTTCAATCGCTTGACGATTTTCGAATACGATATCCGGTATTTTTTCTACGATTTCTGGTGTTTTTGCTGTTTTTGGACGTCGCTGACGTGGTTCGTCTTCAAGGCTTATAGGACCACGTTTAAATTCAGCAACCCATGTCTCTACTGTATGAGTTGATGGCGAAAAGTCCTTATAAATTCTTAACATTCGCTCATAAATTTTCGTTGGCTTTAAGCCTTCTGAAAATAAAAATTCAATCACCGCACGATACTTGATTTTTTGCATTGTAGAAAATACTGTGACACGTGGGTACTAAATGGCTTGTAAGCAAGGAATGAATTGACGGATTGAAATTAAAATTAAAAGAATATACGAACATAACAGAAAATAATTTAGGCTAGTACTTATTGAACAACCTGGTATATAATACTAGGTTAAGAATCGCTATTTCGAGGTATCACTTTACAGCTATTCCTGGAGATGCATGATACTTGAGTTGCACGATTTGCGAGTTACACGAGAGAAATTGCGGCATTTCCTCAAGTTATACGGTATTTGAGTTACCCGGGTTTTTACCAATTTTCATAAAAACGACAAAACCTCTATTCATTCCATTCCAACTTCTAATGCCCAAACTGTAAGCTTCCCACAACAACATATGTTTCTTGTGGTAGTTTCCTTTATTTTTTCTTTTTGTATGAGTTTCTGTAACCAGTTGAAAACGTGACAACTCAACGCTGTCGAGATCAAAAGGGAATGCAAAGCAATTTGCATTCATTACAATTCACAAACAGGCCAAGCAGCGCGTGCTAAGGGAAAGGTAAGAAGTGTTTAGTTGGGAAGCACCATTTAGGTGGTTTATTTAACAGATTTAGCTTCAGCTGATTACTTTCTGCCGTCATCGATACGGTACGTGTTTGCAGAGCAGCACTTCGTTTTCTACGGAAACGTGAAAAATAGCTAAATGATTGGTTTGGCTAAATGTGATAACCGCCACTTTGAATAAAATATAATATTTCCTACTAGTCCGAATAAAAAGGGGTTGTTTGTTTTTATAAAAAAGATATTTAATAGGTTCTATTGGAAATGTAATCAAATCTACCTATGAAGATGAAATACGCCATAGCCGAGAACCAAGCCGGATCTTCATAGAAAGAAGATCATGATATGTGTTTTTTTTGGAACTTGGAGGTTATGGTAGTACATTGGATAATGCTCGAAAGCAATGCCACGGCAAACAGGGAGCTCTACATTGCCCAGCTACACCGCCAGAATGAGGTTATTCGATTGAAAAGACCTGATCGACATGGTCAAACTATACTCTTTCACGACAACGCCAAGCCCCTTGTTGCACCAGTAGTTAAAATGCACTCCAAGAGCTCGAATGGGAGGTCCTTCAACATACGCCGTATTCTCTGGACCTTGCACTGACCGTATACTATCTTTTCCGTTCCCTGTCGAACAATATGAAGGGCTCAACATCTTCTTTGACACCAGACCAGGCGATTTTTAACGGAACGGCATCAACAAATTAGTCAACAGATGAGAAGAGGTTGTAAACAACAACGGCGAATATATAATTGATTAAATTATTGATATAGTTATTGTTTTTTGTTTGAATAAAAGTCTTCGGTAAAACACTACGAACTACAACCAAATATATCTGTTTTCTAATCTTTTTCGGGATTGAAAACTCTAGAAGAATCTTGTTTATTCAAAATAGATGACGACTCAGATTTTGAATTTGAAACACCAAACATGAGATTAACAATATATTTTTACGAGCTCTATCAAACCAACTCATCTAATATTTCATTCAATTTGTTCCTCACCTACCGAAACATCATGTTTTCAAGACTCTATCTATGACAACAATTAGCAGTTTCAGTGAAATGTTTAGAATCCGCTCAGTAATACTGCTACCACAATTACGAAGGTCGGCCTAAGAAGGAAGAGAAATCATTGAAGAAAGGATTATAACTAAAGCGCAATTCATGAGGCCCCTGCTGCTACTGAAATAATTGTAAAACTACTCTTGAGTGGAAAATGTTTTAGTATTCGACAATTGTCAACGCCCAAGCAGGCTATCAACCTATCTTCTTCGCAAGTGGCGCTGTAAAATGCTGTAAATGTAAAATGTATCAGCAAAAAATTCCATAATTTTTGGTCAGTCAATTTCATTATCAGATATCTGTTTATCAGATATAAGGAAAAACTTTCAGTAAAAAAAAAAAAACTAGTAATGCTCGTATAAAATAAATTTGCTCGCATATGTAGCTAATTAGCAATTTGGCTAATAAATAATGATACTGACGTTGTAAAATATTCAATTTTGATTTTATACATTTTTACTCAATATCACCTTATACATCCCATCTCTATCCTTTCTGAATATTTCACTGCTGGATGTATTAAAAATTTACCCTGACTTATAAACTCCTTCAGAGCGCAAGCTGCTTTCTCTTTCACAGTTTCAACGGGCTCTTTTTGAAGCATAATTTTAATAGAAAACAGATGGGAGTGCAGGAATAAGACGAATTACTTAGACCACTTAGATTCTGTAGTTGCTTAGAAACCTATTGTAGGATAATGCAGAATAAGCTAGCGCAATTTCTTGCTCTATTGTTAAATGCCTATGCTTAAACTCTTCGAGGCGAAACAAGAAACCAACTAATATTTTGCAAGCGAAGGCTTTAGCTACTCTGATTGCCGTCAATTTATAGACACAAAAAAAACAACGCGCTAATTTCTAAATTATGTTAAAGTGTTAAAAAATAATTTTTTTGGTCCTAAAGCAAGGACTCTAACTGAAGACTGCATCACAGAAGGTTGAGCAAAAAATGTATATTGAGAATAATCTTTTACCTTTTATGAACCAATAATTCTGCAAAATACGTAAAAATATTGGCATTACTGATAAAGCAAATGGAATTGACAGACAACGGGTTTGTAATAATGGAGATAAGTATCAATGAAGGATAACTGCTTGTTAAAAGTTAAGTGCGAAGAAAATTGAAATAAATTGAATAAAAGCTCAAACGCGGCGGGCGATAAGTGCAAAACAAAGTACAGGCCAATCAAACAGACATATTTTGTTATGCACAGTGGCGAACATAAAAATAAGGACAAGCAGCATTTGCAGGGCAGGCTACACTTATTAGTCATTATAAATTGATAGTGAAGAATAGATATGAGGTTTGCTTTTACACGTGTTTTGTTTAACTATTTATTATTACATTTTAATTTTTTATAATATTTTTTTTTGAGGGCTTAGAAAATTAATGTTAATATTAATTATTTTCCAGAAGATGCTCGAAGGTGGCAAACTAAAGTTTATGTAATTAAAAAGTGTGTAATTTTGATGAAAATTTGTTGAATTTTTGTTAAATTTACACAAAGCTAGAAATCTAGATTTATATGGTCTTTGTAAGAGAATTAGCTATATTTTCATAAAAAAATCGTTAAAATTAAATGAGAGACAAAACAAATTGTCAAAACTTATCAATAATTTCTAGTTCCATAATTATTTAGCGCAGTGAAGGTAAAAGAGTGTCGGCTGCCTTAGCCAAGGGATTGACCCAGTGCGATGCCTATTGCGGATATGAAAGATCAAATTGCAGAAAGTTCTTTCTATTATATAGTGGTTACGGATCGGCAGACAATGAACCAATTTCGAGTGCCTATGTGTCATAAAAACTGTTCTCTGCTATTCGAAGTCTGCATATGTAGAGTTCATACTTGTTTTTGTTCATTTTAATGTGTTAATTTTGAAATTTTAAATTTGAGTTAGTTTTGTAAATTCAAAGTCAAAAAATTAGATATTCAATCATTATAATATTTTTGTACTAGGTGCGCAACTAAGTTCCCGCTGTTTGTCAATAGAAGCCACCAGCAGTGTGTGCTAGTCGTTCCTAACATAACCTATACGTCATTAACCAAGCTTAGACATATGGTAAACAAACTGCTTCGACACATTAGCGATTTTGTTTTGGTATCATATACTTTTGGTTTTGTGAAAATGTCTGATTTTGTGCCGAATAATCGTCATTTGCGGGAAGTGTTGATTTTTCTCTTTCATTGGAAAAAAATCGGCGGCTGAAGTGCATCGAGAGCCACAAAAAGTTTATGGAGATGCTGCTTTAAGTGGAATAACGTACCGAGATTGGTTCCGTCGCTTCAAAGACGTTGATTTTAATGTTGACGACCGTCCGCGTGAAGGAAAGCCAAAAACCTTCGAAGACGCTGAATTGGAGGCATTGCTCAATGAGGATCCGTGTCAAACGCAAGAAGAGTTTGCTTCAGTATTAAGAGTTACTCGCCAATCCATTTCCAAGCGATCGCATGCTTTGGGAATGATTCAGAAACAGCGGAAAATCCAAAGAAAAGAAAGTCATGTGGCTGCCCGGTCATTATTCTACGTCGTCGCCTCAGCCGAATATTCACGCTGTGAAGGTGGTGGGACCATCCCCATCACTGGGGATCGGTACCGATTTCAATTGATGCGATTGAGCCGACCACTGCGGGAGAAGCGGCCGCAATATGCGAAGAGGCATGAAAATGTAATTCTACAGCATGACAACGCTCGGCCTCACGTTGCCAAACCCGAAATCCTACCCCACCCGCCATATTCTCCAGATATTGCGTCATCCGATTATCTGCTGTTCCGATCGATGGCTCATGGTCTAGCTGACCAGCAGTTCCATTCATACGAAGACGCCGAAAAGTAGCTTAATCTGTGGATAGCCTGAAAAGATGAACAGTTTTATCGCGACGGTATTCGAGATCTACCAGAAAGATGGGAAAAAGTAGTAGTCAGCGATGGGCAATACTTTCAATGACTCCCGTGTAACCATTTTTTTCAGAATAAAGTTGTATTTTCATCAAAAAAACAGCGGGAACTTAGATGCGCACCTAATACCTTTTGTGAACTTTTAAATTTTGTTAAACAAAAACTAAAAAATTAATTAATAACAAAAAAAAAAAATATATATATATATTCAACCTGTTCAGCATGAAATTGTAGACCCCTCTATTAGAAAAGAAACATGAAAGCGCACACCACAATAAATTTTGACTACTTTGGTGAAATTTATTTACGTCGGGTATTTTTTTTAAAGCTTCAATGGTTTTTGGTGTCTTCACATAAGTTCTATTTTTGAGATGGCCTTACAAAAAATAGCCCAAAGGCCTTAAAACGGGTTATGTTGGCATGCAAATCGCTGCAGAGTATAGAGAAATTATTCCTGATGGGAACTTCGGTTGAAATAAATTCATTGTGTCGTTAGCGACTAGTCTCGCTTAATACTATCAATGTTTATATAATCAACAATCGTTATTAACCCATCTCAATTCTTATGAAAGCAGTTCAGTTAACGCAATTTGTACTCACTTCATTAGTTGCCCTTAAGGAAGCAATATTTTCGATTGAGTGGGCATTGGCGTTTTTGTGTCTTGCACAGAGACAGGCGCCTAAAATTCTTCAATTAATTTTTTTATTAATTGTTGGTTGTTCCTACTGAGAATATCCAAAATTTTGAGAAACGGAGTTTTTCCAGGCCCACCATTTTTGTAGTGGATTTTAATTATTTTTGTTCATCTCCCGAGCAAAGTCTGGTTTTAGTAATTTGCAGATTTTCTACTTCACATCTGGTAAAACAGAAATTATCGAACTATGACATATGTAAAAAAAAAACGTCTAAAAGAGACGTACACGTACACAACTTTCAACAGAGTTACTGTGAAGCCCGTTCTTCAAGTTAAGGCATATTTTTAATATTTTCGTTCAGCAAACTTGGAAAGTTAGAATATAAAGCCTTTACTCGAGACTTAAAAGCAACCTGCGAAGCTTGAGTAAATATCTTTAAATTCTTTCGTAAGTTACGTCTAGAGTAATGGCACTACTACACCCAAAAAACTTTAGTAAATCTTGGAAATTTACTCGCAAAATTTATATTCTGTGCATCAAACACTCAGAGCACTTCGTCAACGTTACGGCGCAGTATTTACAAAAAGCAGTAGAAGTATCAACTTGCTCGAAATTATTTTTAAGCAATCAATTCAATAATATTTTGCAATCTAATAAAACCTAAATATCGGCCTTTTCATTGATTCCTTGTTATATTTTATTTTCACAAACATTCTTTACCTATTAAAATGCATGAACGCAAATGTATGAATTTTGAAAATAGCAAAAACTGTTTCCCCAATGTGAGATGCTGATGGATAGGAGGCGAAAATTTATTATGACTGCAGGCGTGTACAAACGTCAAAACAATCAGCATGATTTCCGGCTCTACACACACACACGTACGGGCAGTATAAAAACAAAAGCATGCACATCCATACACACGTACATACACAAGTTTGAGTTTTGTTTGAGTGGGCTCTCTTTTTGCAGTTGAGAGTGAGATACACACAAGCAGACAAAAACTATAATTATAGCTTTAACAAAATCGCCCAGCAGGCATTTTGAAGTTCACAGAATGTAGGCTAACCAGAGAAGGTGAGTAGTGTTTGTGTGAATGTTCATTTGTGCAATGAATTTCCAACAAAACAAAGGCAGCTGTAATAAAAAAAATTGAAACAATGTTTTGTAGTAACCTTTTTGAGTATGAAATTCTGACCTTATCACAAGTTAGCTGTGGGGAGAACTTCGAAGTTGGTTTTCATATAGAAATCTTACTGAAACGTATACGAATATACCGCAGGTAATTTGAAAACGTTGTTTTTGCGTTACATATGTAAAAGTACCTATACTAAAGTATCTATACCAAAAATAGTTACGTTAGAAAGTGCAACAATAAAGTATATCAGAAATTCTCAATATTTCAGTTCATATTCAAGTACAGTAAAAATTTTCTAGAGAAAAGTTTTTTTTATTTTTTGATAATAAATAAATATACTTTTAAATGACATTTTTAAGAAGAACTCCATCGAAATTGTTCGTAAATGTATCAAAAATGAACCGAAATCATCATTGAAATTCACGGAATCGGAGTTGAACATCTCCAAAACTTCGATTTATTGCAGTTTAACTGATTACGAAGGGTCTGTGCTCGTTTCATTTCGCACAAGTTAACTGAGGACCAAAAATTGGTCAGAATTCGACATTCGAAAGGCCTAATTAAAGAGGCGAGAAAAGACGAGAACTTCTTTCAAAATGTTTTGCGTCCGTAGAGGCCATCTTAAAGGCTGGTACGGACATCTTGAAGAACATTCCGGTCAATGACCTAAAACACTCTTTCGAAAAGATTTTAGATCGCGCAAAACAGTTTTTCGAAGCCATGGTTTTTTCAAAAGGTTTAAGCTTCTTTGGAATACTTCTTTATATCGAATTTATGAAACACGAATATAACTGACGAATTATTATAAAACTTGTTTGAGTTAAGAATTTCACCAAAGTCGCCAATAAGAATTGCTTATAAATTGTGCATACTCGTATGTTATTTGTCTGCATAGGACAAAGAGTGAGCAAAGTGGTACTGTTTATAAGTTCATACAGTATGTCAAGAATAAGTTTTAACATAGAAAATAAATTCAATTTTTCTACTTCAATAGCAGATGCAATGACAGAATACGGGCAGCCAACAAAGCATATAATCCTAATCTAAAATTGCTCAGATCTAATATCTAAATATTATCGCGTGAGCAAAAATTAAGAATGCATTAAGCACTGATACGACCTGTGCTTACGTATGGCTGTGAACTATGGACGCTGAAACCTAACGAGACAAAATAGCTAATTTGCTTTGAAAGAAAAGTGCTCCGAAAGATCTATGGTCCGCTTAGACTGGCATATGGCACTTATCGCATTACGCTTAATGCCGAACTGGAAGACATAGTTAAGAAAGAAACTACATATAATAAGATTTATTAAGTTTCAACGACTTAGATGTCTGGGACATGTGACTAGAATGCCAAGAGAGCGATCAACGAGAAAGGCACTACATCTTCGCCCAAATAGAAGAGGTGGAAGCTGATCTTAGAAAAATGCGCGTGCAATGTTGGAGGGAAGAGCGACAACTCTATTTCGAGATTGTCTAAAAATTGTTTTTTTAGAATCGCGCAAACTTTAATTTACCGTTATCTCTGCTTTGCATTGATCACTTTGATGCCTTTGCTTTATCATTCAGAGAAAGAGATTTGCTTTATTCGGACTTCAAACTTAAATACTGTGTTTTTAGAATGCCTGCCAAAAGATTATCGTTTAATATTACACAATTATTATAAAAATTTTATAATTACCACGTGGGTAAGAGTGTTCAGGAATTGTCTGAAATATTTTCGGTAGCACGTCAGACAGCTTATAATGTTATAAATCGAGCGGAAAAAGAGTGTAGATTAGAGAAAAATCTTGCAGGTAGGTCTGAAACTAAAATTACTGGACGTGCAGTACGCTCGATGAACCGAAAATTGGATCAAAACCAGAGAATTTTCTTGAGAACACTTGCAAAGAAGCCTAACGAGGAGTGTGGCATTATTGTCTCTCATGAAGCAGTGCATCAAGCCATAGGTTAGGTTAGGTTAGTATGGTTGCCCAGGGAGTGGGCACACTTGGACGAAGAAAGATTTGTCCTTTGTGATACCATTGTCAGGGAAGTGAGGAGAGGGGAAGGACCGATGAGGTGCAGGGAGAGGGCGGGGAGAGGTGGTGATGGGAAGGTTAGGAGCGTGCGGATTATGGACGATGACTATGTTTGCGTCAACCGCTTAATGCTGCTGATGAAACTCATCAGATTTTTAATGTCAGCGCCAGCTATCTCAGCAGGCGTGGCAAAGAAGTAAAAGCCAAGATGCCTGAATCTTAGCCCCGCCAGGGCAGGGCAGCTAAGGAGAAGGTGCTGAGATGATTCCACCTCATCCTCCATACATCCAGCACAGAAAGGACTCGAGATGATTCCAAGTCTCACAGCATGAAGCCATACTGCACCACAAATATTCATCGAGATCCGCACGCAAGAAACCATTGCTGTCTGCACAAAATGTAGAAAAACGCCTGCCTTTTGATTTGAACCACATTACCGAACCAGAAGATTATTGGGACGACGTTATATTTTGCGGCGAGGCAAAGATAATGCTGTATTACAACGATGGGCCGACTAGAGCATGAAGCAAGCCCCTGACAGCTTTTCGAAATCAAAATAAAGTTCCCACGGTTAAATTTGGAAAAATTTCCGTTATGGTTTGGGGGTGCATCTAAAGTAAAGGAGTAAGAGACTTGGTGTTTATTGACTGCACAATGGACGCTAAACCATATTTAAATATATTGGAAAAACTTAGTCGGCAGTGCTGAAAAATGTGTGCTTATCACTGAGAATAAACCAAATTTTAAATTTTACCAGTGCCGATGTGGCTTCTCTTAATTACAGTAAATACATAAGCTCAGAGTCCTGATAGAAACCTTTTTAAAGAAAAGAGTTCAAAGAATGCAGACGCTTTAGAAACTGCAATAAGGGAGGAATGGCAGAATATACCGAATGTATGATGTAAAGGAATTGGAATTGCTTGCAAAATGTTATTGAAGCCTACGGTTATCATACCTAATTTTAAATTAATCAAAAAATTACGGATTCACATTAATTACGGTATTTAATATTAAAAAACCTGTATTAAAGTTTGTAAAATCAGTTTATTGACAGTGTCGAAATAGAGTGTTATTTGTTTTTGTTGCTTAAGTTCTTGTTTTTCCAAAAAATTTAAAGTTTTTGTTATTACTTCCCTTTAAGTGCTGTGAATAAATATGAATCAATACAAAAAAGAAGTCAAAGATAAATATTTTTCTATTGAAATCGAAAAATGGAATTTATTTTCAGTGTCAAAACTCATTCTTGACAAACTGTACGTCTGCACGTACATACACACAACCCACACCGGATTTACTGCTCTTTGCCGACATCTTTATGATTCTAAACGGTGGCAGCATAAAATTCGAAATTATCAATCAATTTGTTACAGGATAAAACTTCACGTCTTTAAAACAGCTAAATACACACACACATGCACAAATGCGTGCTAGCAATATGTTTCATACGCTTAAAAGGCTCCTAATGAATGCTGAATATACATGAATGCCAATTTGCATGTGTTAGTATGTTTTAGTAGTTCAACAATTACCGCAGAGCGACCATTAATTTTCGCTCTTGATGATGATGAATCATAATTTGCTTGATTATATGCATTATTGGGCGATAGTGTTGATTTTGGAGCTGTCTGCTGGTATTTCGATTGTTATTTTAGAACCGCACGAGTAGGCATATTTTGTTGTTGTACAGTGGGCATTTTAGTAAATAGTAATTTGGGATGAAATTTCGGATGTGCAGTGATTTTCATTTCAGTGGCAAATCATTTCATTTTCAAACTTATTTATTTGTGACGTGTTTGAGGGTTGTGTTGTATTGCTTTGTTTTTGTTTTGTTCTTGGCCATTTCATTGAAGGCAGTGCTGTTCAGAGGTATTTGCATTTGTTATAATATAATACAATTGCCCACATGAAAGCAAAGTTGGTCAATTTTGTTTTCAAATGTAAATAGATTGAATACATCAGATACAATGGTGTGCATGTAGAGAGCCAAAGTTTAATCCCAAGTGATTGAACACACGCTCGAAAGGAAGAACTAGTAAATAGAATTCGAAGAAGTTGACTAATGCAATAACATAATAATAATAACAAACAAACAAAAAATGGAACTCATATTAGCATTCTTATGTGCATTAAACCTAAATATTTGCATATACGAGGTGTGTTCAAA
Source organism: Anastrepha fraterculus (assembly GCA_037575425.1). NCBI lineage: Eukaryota > Metazoa > Arthropoda > Insecta > Diptera > Tephritidae > Anastrepha > Anastrepha fraterculus. The sequence continues at coordinate 233,035 of JAYXIM010012531.1, read as the reverse complement.
AATTATCGCGAATTTTGTGTTTTTTCATTAATCATTTCATTAATATTTTTATAATATGGAGATGATCGGATAAGATTCCTGGCCAAAACCAGTGCAGGCATAGCCTCACTCAACGCATCAAAAATAAAAAAAAAAAAACACAACAAAAAAAAAATCGCCTACGCTGTTTTCTTTCGATAAGCTAATTTTCAATGCAAAATTAACGTAATACTCATTGATAGATGTATATGTACGAAAGAGTGATCAAATATTAGCTTAACGAAACTACATACGTTCGTCATGTGCATGCGAACAAATGCGGTTAAACTGAATCAAGCATGTGCGTATATACATACATATGTGTATGTATATGTATTGAATGCTTTATGAATGAAATTTAAGGTAAAGTGATTTTAAAAACAACAATAAGACCGACTGTGCATGCTTCCTGAATGAGTATATGAAGAAAGTTGTTGATACCTACACATGAAGAAAGATAATAAACAATTGCTTGAAAAATAGAAATTCGTTGCATGAAACAAACAGATAACACTAGTTTTAGCCAAATAAATATGTATAATAATCAGATTATCCAATTCCCCTGTAAAATTGATCTCTGAGTCGGAAAATCCACAAAATTTTGCAGTTTTGTATGCAGTTTTCGAGATATCGCCAAATAATGAGTAGTATTAAAAAGTTGTAAGATATTTGTAAAGTTAAAAAAAATGCATTGTCCCAAAATTGATTTTGCTTTATCTAGATCTAATTTTGTAAAATTTAATAATATAATAAATAACAAATAAAACAAAAATTTTTTTCCTATTAAAAAATAAAAAAATGGAAAAATTAAAAAATAAAAAAATTTTTTTTTATGAGGAAAATTAGTTTATATTTTATGTGTTATTTATTATATTATTAAATTTTACAAAATTAAAAAAATACTTTTTATTAGGAAAACCAACTAGTGATATTAAAAATAATTGATTTTAATTTCGCCACTTATTTAAATTTACGTCTGTGAGTATGGTCAATGCAAAAATTAGTATTTTTACTTTCATGCGAATAAATTTTATTTCTATTTAAAGGACATGGTGGTCTAGAAATTGCGAAAAATCGATTTTTTATTTTTTCGATATTTCGAAAGAATAAGAATAAGAGGAATAAGAATATACTGTAAAATTTGCATGCGGAAATTCCTAATATTATAGCTTCTACAGCCAATTAACTAGAGAGCGATCCGCGCGCTCCTGTACCTCAAACTTTAAGCTCATTTATCTCGAAACTACTTTTTTCGGTCTCGTGTTGTCAAAAAACAAAAAAAAAATAAGCGAATCGTCTGAAATTTTAATATGTTACGAGTATTTACAACATCAGTGGCTATCGGCCGTACTAGAATCATATTATTATTTCAATTATTTCGTTTTTTTTTTCTTAAAAAACTGAAAACCCCCGATTTTTAGAGTGTCAAATTCAAAACCACGCCATTTTGTCAATTTTTTTTTTCATTCTAGTACGGGACATAGCTACAGTCACACTGATTAATAATTTTTTTGGTGGTTTTTGTGTTTCAGATAAATAGAAGAGCGAAAAACACAACACCAATTTTTCGCGAGGGTGAACTTCAGCGTCATTTTTAAAATTATTTAAATTAAAAAAAAAAATCTTTAATTTTTGTATTTAGTTAAATAAAACGCCTACGAAATTTAAATATCGTTTTTCATTTTTTTATTGAAAAAAAAAAAATTCCTCGAAATATCCTAAATTTTCGAGCTCTAGACCACCCTTAAAGATTTATATCATTTATATGACACATTTGTTTTTAGAAAATAGTAAAAAATGTTTTTCCAAATGCGATTTCTCTATATTGCTTATAATATAAGTAATATTACTGCAAAAAACTAATTTTTCTAAAACTTTGTAAATATCTTAAAAACTTTTAATTTTATTATTTAATCTTATTAAACACAAGACAGAAAGTTTAATTACTGCTAATTTTATATATAATTTGTTATTATCGATTAAAAGATTCTTCAGATATTATTGGTGGCCCTCGGCAGACAATGGCAAATCGCCGACTGTATTTCCGCCATGAAAACGCTTCTCATTAAACACAAAAAAACTATCTGCCTTACAAAACTTAAACTGTTGTACAAAAACATAAAGACGTACACCACCAATAGGAGGAGCAGCTCTACCAAACAGCCAGCAATTATTTAAAAAACAAAAATAAATAATTGGCGCGTACACTTCTGTTAGGTGTTTGGCCGAGCTCCTCCTCCCTATTTGTGGTGTGCGTCTTGATGTTGTTCCACAAATGGAGGGACCTACAGTTTCAAGCCGACTCCGAACGGCAGATATTTTTACAAGGAGCTTTTTCATGGCAGAAATACACTCGGAGGTTTGCCTTTGCCTGCCGAGGGGCGACCGCTATTAGAAAAATGTTTTTATTAATTTTGCTTTCACCGAGATTCGAACCAACGACCTCTCTGTGAATTCCGAATGGTAATCACGCACCAACCCATTCGGCTACGGCGGCCAGCAATTATTTACTTATATTTATTATATGTATCCCAAAAACTGCATGACAGAAAAAAAATCATGCACATTTTCGTCTCAGCGACAGATTTTACATAGGTCTAGATCTTGGTTTAAAACATCATAAATTATTTCTGATGAATTTCAGGTTTATTAAAGATGAAAGGAAAGAATAGAAGTAGGTATGACAATATTTTTGTTTTACTTAATAAATTTCAACAAAGTAACGACAAAACTGCAAATTATTTATACATATTATACATAGTAAAGAATTTAAAAAAAATTATTAAAGGAAAACATCAATGACTTTTTAGTTAAATTCAACAATTAATACCCGGCGCATCATAAACAGTCGATAAGTCAATCTTAAAGGAACCCACGAGTGTGCCAGATCGTAAAAATTTCCTTGCTTGTATTACCTAGGAACAAATGTGAGGTATATTTAAGGTACTTTTTGTGCTATATAAAATGTATATTACATGCATTTATAATGTACATAAGTTATATGTATTTATTTAAAAGCGAGTCGAAGACAATGAGTGGTAGTAGATTTTCTTTTTTAATGTTGAAATTTTTTGGAGATAGTGGTTTGTTGAATGTATTATAACATATTATACATTAATCATAGAATTTACTAAATACATATCCTACTGATATCTCTGTCATTCATTTCAGCATTATAAATTTCAAAACTGAGTGAATGTACATAGCCCTATTTGTATATATGGAAATATATCAGATCAATTAAATTTATTTCCTTTAACAATTTCCTAATGTCAGGAAGACACCAGTTGCTTTTCGATTCTCAAATTACACACTTCTGATCTTTTTGAAGTATTCCATTAATTTTATAATTAATAAGCAAGTGCTGTTGTAACAGCATATCCATATATGGAGAATCCCGCTGGAGTAACAGTCGTTCGTCGAATATAAATCCGTATCGTACAAGCAAGCCGCTTGTTAAGTAAGCTCATGGCAAACCTTGGAGGTCCAATGCAGAACAAGCGAAAACTTTTAATGGACTCGACGAACTCGATTCTTTTATACGAATGCAAATTAAGGGCAGATTCACTAAAGGTGCAATGCCGGCGCAAAACTCTACAATCTGTGCAACGCATCTGCGCACTCAGAGTTGCTTCGTCTTACAGAACAGTATCGGAAGCAATGATTTTAGTTATCAGCGGAACCATCCCTACAGATATGCTAGTGCAAGAGCGCAAGCGGAGATAGGAGGCAAAAATCACAGGAATCCCTGTACCGCGCTTCTCCGATATTAGAGTTAAAATCCCACTTTGGCAGGCAAGATGGAACTCTGAGCGGTAGGGGAGATGGACAGCGATCTAAAAAAGTGGGTAGAAAGAAAGCACGGTGAGGTTAACTATTACCTGACACAGTTTTTGTCCGGACATAGGTCCTTTCGCAAGTATTTGTGGCGAATGGGAAAAGTGAGCCTACCAAACTGCAAACTGCTGGGGGGGTCAACTTCAGCGCCATTTTTCAAATTATTAAAATTAAAAAAAAAATTTTAAGTTTGTAGGTAAAAGAAGTTAAATAGAAAGCGTTAAAAATTTAACTATCGTTTTTTATTGTAAAAAAAGTTCCTAAAAGTACTCAAACTTTTCGAGCATCAGACCAACGGAACCCCTAGCGCCAGTTTTGTGCTATGGACGGAGAAGACGGGATATTAAATTTGTAAATTCTATTAAATGGAAAGTTTACTACAATTTTATGAGCACCAGAAATGACAGTTGAAATGTAGTTCAAAATACCCCACAGAAATAAGTATATGTGCAAAGTTTTATGTACCGATATTTTTCTTGGTAGTATCGGTACATTTTTGTTTGGTATGCCAAAGTTTGTTTTTGCAGCCCAACTTACCTATTCGCTTGTAAAGTTCTTCTTTACAATATACAACGTATGGTCAACTCAAACGAAGCGGTAGTCCAACTAATATCGACAGCAGATGCAAACGAGAAATTCGTCGTCAGCCAGCTCAAAAAGAAATGTCTTGCAAGGAAATTAAACCCCATTTCAGTCTTAAGGCCGCCGATAGACGAATACATCAAATTTTGGTCGAGGACGGAAGACATTAAGCCTTTTTTAGCATTTGCCGGAAAATATAAATTTTGGACTAACAAATTCCGAAACGTTGTATTTTCGGGCGAAAAAAAGTTCAACCTAGATGGTCTAAATGGATGCCAGAAAAATTGGTGGGACCTTAGGCAACCACGGTAAACGTTTCATAAGCGGAACCACGGTGGCGGGTCTTTGATGATTTGGGCCGTTTTCGAACATGGTGGAAAGTCTCCAATTTGTTTCATTCCGAGAAGAACCAACGCAGAGTTCTATGTTGAAATATTAGAGCATGTTTTCATTGAGTATGCGGGAAACATATACGGATATGACTGGGTTTTCCAGCAAGACAACGCCCCAATCCATACGGCTCGTTTAACTAAGGCCTTCCTATCGTCAAGAAAAATTTCAGTTCTGGATTGGCCAGCATTAAGTGCCGATTTAAGTGCAATTGAGGACCTCTGGGGAATATTGTTGACCCGTATTTATAAAAATGGTCGGCAGTTTGGGACAATCAAAGACCTGAACGGTACTTTAGTGGAAGAGTGAGACAAGATAGATGATTCCACTCTTCAAAATTTGGCAGACTCTATGCCTAAACGTATAAACTTATGAATGGCTTTAATGAAGTTTCCTTATATCTTTTTTGAGAAAGGGTCAAAACGCCAATTGAGATAGGAGGCGGAGGATTCAAATGTGCTACAAAAAATTACTCTTTAAATTCTACGACAGAAATCAGAGGATATAAATTATATTTAAAGGCGTTCTATACAAACTTTTTCTAATAAACTATTCGCGCCTCGTACAAACTTTTAAAACTTAAACAATCCATAAGAAAAAACTCAGACCCTCTGGAATTGTACCGTATTCACCAAAGTAGATCCTGGGGGCATCTTCTTTCATAATTATCAACGTTATTTATGCTGAATAAACAGTGTTGGGCAGTGTAATGGGAGCAAAATTTAACATTTTTGCATTGCTTACATAAACATCATCATTTACGGTTGTATATATTTACTCGTATGTATGTTTGTGTGTTTCCAAATTAAAATATGCCCCACTAGCAAATGTAGTGTCAACCTACTAATTAGATTCGCGTACAATGTGCAAATACTCTCAACCTTGTCGTAGATATGAAAAAACTTTTCCAATTATGCGCTTAAATACATTGTTATGCCTAACTTCTTATAATCATAAAGATGCTCGGCATTTTGAGTTTGCTTATCCTTCAGTTGGTGATAGATATTTATAAAATGGACTGTTGGTATTGCCAGCATGCCAGCTAAATTTCTTACTCGGACACTAAATCTATTTATAAATGCTTTAATTAAAGTTTGCCGGGAGTTTGTGAAGGCGTTGAGAGTTGATCAGCGTTAATTGAGTGGAACAAGCGGCAATTAATTAAATCATTTATACCTGTCGGTTGTTTGTTAATAGCTGGTGCATTTTAAGAGCTGAGTTAAATAAATACTTTTACTTGTATTTATATAATTTTAGTAAGCTAATATTTTGAGGGCTCGTGTGGCATTTTTTTTCTTGATAAATTTTTGAATTGTAAAGCAGAAAAAGTATGGGTAGATAAATTCGATAAAGAAAAGCTGCTGCAAATATTGCTCACTTATGGAGTAATCATTTACAAACCGAACACATTTCCCACAACCGGCTTTTTAATTTGGTTGAATTTTCTATATAAAAAAAGAGTTCGAGTTTTTATATATTTTTAGTATTTTTAATTCAAAATTTTGAGAATTCCCTTAATTTTGGCTTGAAGACTTTTTTTCAAAAATACGTAACTCGAGTTCTATAGAGCTGGGAACTTATTTGCTCTTGCGTTTTGCTTTTGAAGCTAAACAAATTTGTTCCAAATAAGAATTTTAATAAAATTTTTTAACAAATTCGATTTGTAACTCTCGATTTAAAAGTTTATTTGTATAATCATCGCATTTGTTTTCGCGTTCCTATAAAAACGCATATTAAATGATCTCAAATTAAGTGAATCAAGTATTTCGGAAATTGTCGTATATTTTTCTGAATTATATAAAGGGTGGTTAAGTTTCAAAGGCAGGTGTTGGTTTTAAATAAAACATAACTTTTTTAGGAAATTAGTGTCACTTCTCTTCATTATGATAATATTTGTATAGCTCAATTACGTACAAAACAAAATATCGGCCAAATGGCCGCCGTGGCCTCGGTGGCACACCTCCATCCGATGGTCCAAATTTTCGATGACGCTGAGGCATAATTGAGGTTCTATGCCGTTAATGTGCCGAATTATTTTATCCTTTAGCTCTTGAACTGTTGCTGGCTTATCGACGTACACCTTTTCTTTCAAATAACCCCAAAGAAAGAAGTCCAACGGTGTCAAATCACATTGACATCGCCGCGACGTGAGATTATTCGGCCATCAAATTTTTCGCGCAAAAGACCCATTGTTTCGTTAGCTGTGTGACAAGTGGCACCGTCCTGTTGAAACCACATATCGTCCATATCCATATCTTCCAATTTGGGCCATAAAAAGTTCATTATCATCTCACGATAGCGAACACAATTCACAGTAACTGCCTGACCGGCCTCATTTTGGGAAAAATACGGCCCAATGATGCCGCCGGCCTATAAACCGCACCAAACAGTCATTTTTTGTGGATGCATTGGTTTTCGACAATCACTCGGATTATCATTCGTCCAAATGCGGCAATTCTGCTTATTGACGAATACACTGAGGTGAAAATGTGCCTCATCACTGAAGATGATTTTTTTCGAAAATTGGTCATTCACTGTTGGTATTTCCTGCCACCATTCTGACCATTGACGACGCTTGAAATGGTCAAGAGGCTTTAGTTCTTGAGTCAATTGCACCTTGTAAGCGTGTAAATGCAAGTCTTTATGCATAATATTCATCAAGGACGAGCGTGAGAGGTGCAATTGTTGGGCACGACGACGAGTTGAGGCGGACGGCTCTTCAACCACACTATCGCGAACAGCAGCAATATTTTCGGCAGTACGAGCTGTACGAGCATGAACTGGTGTTTTCACATCTCCTACAGACCCGGTTTGCTCAAATTTTTGCAAAATTTTTCCGATTGTACGCACATTTGGACGATTAAATTGACCGAAAAAATCACGAAGTGCGCGATATGCATTTTGATTTGAAGGCCCGTTTGCATAATAAGCCTGAATAACTTTAACGCGTTGTGCGATTATGTATCTTTCCATGGTTCAAATTGAGTTAGTCTGAAATTGAAAAATGTCAAATGAAATGCAGAAAAAAACGTGGTGTGGTTCACATTCAACATCGGCCCTTGTAATTGAATCACCCTTTATATGCAGGCTTGAGTATTGTAGGGTAAATTGCGGAAATTTCAAAAAAAATTTACTAATCAATGTTTAAAAACTTGTTGCAAATTATGTTAAAATATATGTTTTTTAAATACTTAAAAAAATTATTAATTTGTATTTAAACTTTTTGGAATTTTTAAAAAAACACACCTCTTTATATCATTTAAAGTTTCTTTTTTTTTTTTAGAATAAAATATACCTTTTAAATACAATAATTGTTTTTCTATGATAAAAATTTAAATTTTTTTAATTGACATTTTTTGCAAATTTTTTCTGTCATTTTTGAAAAACACCCATTCCTTCTTCTCCTTTTTCTTCTTTGTTGCATGAACTGTAATATCTATGGTGTAAAATACATATTTTTTCTTTCAATTATTTTTGTAATATTTGAATTTTTTTTAATTTTAAAAAAATTCGTGAGAAAAATGAGGGAAAAGTGTCTTTTTGTGAACAAGTTTTGGAAAAAAATTACTTCGATCCCTTTCGAAGTACTCCCTCTCACACTGTTTTATTATATATTTTTCCAATATTTCATTAATCCCTACAATATTATGTTCATTTGTGTGTATGCAGAGAAAAATATTGCAAAGCCCTAACATTCAACTCTTGCCGCTATAGCACGATTCCATATCAAGATATCCACGATTTTTGGGTTTTGTCGTACATTTTTCTGAAAATTTGCTTTAGTGGGCGTGCATATAATAAAACTTAAAAAACAAATATTTCCTTAAAAATGTGTAATAAAAGAATGTTTCAAAAAAATTTTTTTTAAGGCATATTTCATCCCAAAAAATTAAAAAAAAAATTGTTTGAAAATGATTTCAAGAACAGAAGAAAATATTTAAAATATTTTTTTTTAATTTTTTGGGATGAAATATGCCTTACAAATTTTTTTTTTTAGAACATTCTTTTATTACACATTTTTAAGGAAATATTTTTTTTATTAAGTTTTGAAAAACACCCCCCTAATTTTTTTTTTCTTATTTATTTATTTTTTGAAGTGCAATATATTCAGTTCTGTCTAACTCGTTTACTTGTAAATCATATTATAATTTTTTTTTTGATTTAAATAATGAAAAAAAATATTTGACAAACAGATTATATATGTATATTGATCTTTTTTACTTATTTCTTTTCTGAAATGTAATATCTATCTAAGAAGGGAAGAAGAATATCTATCTAAACTGTTTAACATACATCTTTGTTTAATATTTTTATATATTTTTATATATAATATATTAAAAAAATTAAAATAAAAAAAATTGTTTTGTAAAAAAAATCTTTGCTAAATAAATAAAACCTGGCTTGCGTATATTCTGGTTAAGGTGTTTCATTATTAACTTGAGCCCTCCTTACTACCCGAGCATCTCTTTCGGCTCTTCAATCGTTGCTGACTCATGTCCTCCGAAAGGTAATTTTGAAAAATACTAATAGTTTTCTTAATTTTTAAACATAACTGAGGCTCAGCTCCGTAACCCCTTAATGTTTCATAGTGGGATTCCAATAACTTTTCGAGTTATATTCACATACAACAGCGAATCAGTGATAAATACTTGCGCTAGCATGCAACTGTACATACATACATGTGTAGGAGTTAGAGTAGTCTACTTCACTGAGTCACTGATTCGTTTTGCTATTGCTGCTAAAAAATCAGATATTTTCCATTTATTTCAGCTTCTCATATCGCTAAAAGTCCTGAAATTCTCAAATTTTCAAAAAAACAAAAAAACTTCTGAATTTATTTATTTTTTCTTTCTTTTTTTTTACTTTCCTTCTTTTTCTTAAGCATAATATCACCTTTAAACAACCACACAGTATGACTCTTTGTATATATGTACGTATCGCGAAGTAAATCTCACTAAAAATAGCTAGCGCAAAGGAATTAGAAATTTCTGTCTCATCTAATAATATTGTTTTATTCCAAGCACATGTTTATTTACTGTCAATCACCCGTCAGACGGCTAGCTAATAAATATTCAATTTGTGCACAGAATATTTCGCTTGGGCAAAAGCTAATTGCTATGCGATAATCATTTATTTATCACTTTTGGGAGCCTATAATCCTCTAAGAACTTCATATAATTCTGTGGCTAAACCATACGTAAACAGAAATGATTTTGCACAGTGCTGCTCATACGCCATGTATGTCCGCCAGCCTACTACAAATGGATTACGACTGTCAATTAATCTAATTTATCGTATTTATGTGGCTGAAATTCTAACACGCGACCAAAAGCTTTCTTAATGATATAATTAGAACATACTCTACTCACCGACAAGGTTATAATTTTATCAAAAAGCATCACCGGCGGCATGTGAAAGTCAAACACAAAATACTGCAGAATAGAAGAAATCACAAAGAAATAGAAATAGAAAAATGAATGAAGAAATACAATTCTTCAAGTTTCATCTACATCAATAAAATAAAGCTACTTCAACCCACCTCATTGTAATAAGGACAATTGGTGCTCTCCTTCACGCTCGTGTATTTCTTTTGATCACCCACTTGAATGCATACAACTGGATCCATATTGAGGCCAGGCAACTGACGTGCCTCAATTATGGTGATGCAAACTTGGAAATCCTGCGACTTGAGATGGTCAGTAGCGCGTGTCATTGATTTGATCCTGCGTTGAAAGCCATACGATGAGCAGGTATATATTTGAATTAAAATAAATAATAATAATATTATGGCAGTCATAAAGCAACTTTGATGCAAAAGTACATACATACATTTACTCGTACATAGGAAAGCGGAAGTATACTTACATTTTGCCTTTGTCATAGTATTGTAGCTCCTCAACATCGCTTGACTGATTCGATTGGCCACTGTCAGCACCTGCTGTCTTTGTAGGAATACCCGCAGCATCTCTGCCCTCTACTATCAGCCGGCGTGTGGGCAATGCATCATCTGTTTCGGCTTCAGTCGCTGAAGTGGCTGTAGTGGGAGCGGCATCAGGTTCGAAAATCAGCGGCGATCTGACATGGAAGAGAATAATAATAGTATGCGTTAGATGCTTGCACACGATATGATTTATGTGTGTGTACATATAGCATTTATGTGTATTTACTGGGTGTAAATGGCCGGCACGTGTTGATACGCATCAATAAATAAAGTAAAAACAATCAATTAGAAAAATATTTAATAAAATTATTTTTTATAATTTTTTATCTCTTCTCATTTCGGGCTTGGATAGACGATTTATCCGGAGCACCAAGTCTAGAGTAAGCTATAAATGGTTTGCCAAAGGAAAAAGAAACTTTATTTAAAAATTGTTCTTTGATTTTAGTTTTAATTGGCAGGTAAAATGAACTGGATGGCTTTTCCTATTTTTTTTTTTTTGAAAAAATGCAGCTCGTCTATATGCCTGCCATTAAATATCATTTTTCATCTTTTCCTTTCTACGGATGTATTTTTGTTGACCACTGGAAGCTTCCATCTATCACTCTAATTCATAATTCTCGAAATAAGAACGCTGTTAGAAATAATAAACCTATTTCGAAACTAACTAACTGTTCCAAAGTCTTCGAAAAGATAGTCCAGAATAAATTGCTGTTTATCATCAAGAATATAATAGACCCGAATCCGCATTGTTTTATCTGTGGGCGCTCCACTGTCCAATTTCGAGATATTTTCGCAATACGGTGTCTCTGGACTTAAGAATAGTTGTCAAGTCGACTTTATGGGTACACAGACTTTTCAAAAGCCTTTAAGGCTATCTCGCACAGTATCCTATCGCGGAAACTTGAGTGCTTTTGTTTTCATTTAATTTTCAAGTCATGGTTGAGATCCTATCTTTCCAAAACAAAATCCTATGCACAAGTTGAAAACACTAAATCCTACACTTCTGTACCTTTCTTTGTATCCCACAGGAGAGTACATTTGATTTTCCCGTTTTATTAATGACATTAGAGAGTTTTTTAGCTACGGTAAGTTTTTACTCTATGCTGATTACCGAAAAATGTTTTGTTTTTGTTGTTGTTGTTGCAGCAGCTTACTAAACGCTGTGAGTACGGTGTAGTCACCGATCTCGTCTTAGCCGAACTCATCTAATGGTATACCCAGAAAACGTTCTGTTTCAACATGCTGGGTCCAGGGGAAGAGGGCTGTTAAGTGAGTAGGTTTGATAGGGCATGTGGTTAGGTGGTTAGTGTCGTGCCGTGTGTTTTCACAATGTATTGGGTATGTTGGGGTCGGTTCTGGATAGGAGTTTACCATACTACAATATTCAGGACGTAATTGGGCCAAAGTTACGCGGGTCTAGTGAGGTAGCTCTTCGTCTGCAGTATGTGATGGTTGGACTCCGATAGCGGCATTCGGGGGTCAGGAGTTAAGGAAGGTGATAAGGGTCTCCAGGTGAATGTCGTTTAATATTTTTCTGTAAACTGTTGGTCCAATAGTTGTTGTTGTGTTTTGCCCTGGATCTCGTCAGTGTTTAGTAAAGTAACTTGCCAATCAGATGCTTTTTTAGCACAGCAAGACCGCCGCAGCCGCCGTAGCCGAATGGGTTGGTGCGTGATTACCATTCGGAATTCACAGAGAGAACGTTGGTTTGAATCTCGGTGAAACCAAAATTAATAAAAAAAATAAAAAAACATTTTTCGCGGTCGCCCCTCGGCAGGCAATGGCAAACCTCCGAGTGTATTTCTGCCATGAAAAAGCTCCTCATAAAAATATCTTCCGTTCGGAGTCGGCTTGAAACTGTAAGTCCCTCTATTTGTGGAACAACATCAAGACGCACACCACAAATAGGAGGAGGAGCTCGGCCAAACACCCAAAAAGGGTGTACGCGCCAATTATATATATATATATATTTTCTACAGCCTAGTAACTAGGCAGAGTGGTCCGCGCGCTAATGTACTTCAAACTTTAAACTCATCAGAGATATCTCTAACTACTTTTTTCGGCCTGGTGTTGACACTATTCAACCCTTCAAAGTAATCTCCATGAGATATTATGCACTTGTGCCAACGCTTTTTCCAATCTTCGCAGGTAATATTCCTTATTGACCGTTTTACCCTATGGCAAGAACTCATGATGCACAACGCCACTGAAATCGAAGAAAACGGTAAGCAAAACTTTTACAATCGACCGAACTTGGAGCGCTTTTTTCGGTCTTGATTCGTACGGAAGCTTCCATTGAGATGATTGAGCTTTGGTTTCCACGTCATAACCCACGATTTGCCACCACCTATTCAATCCTGATTAGTTGGGAAATACACCAGACACTCAGTTGTACAGCACTATAATTAAGCGACAACTATCCGCACCACCTATGAATATTTATATTCGTCAGTCTGAGAGATTTATTAATATAGGTATGAATGTATTTGTGTATACAAAAATTACTAAGTGAGGACTCGTAAGGAGCATAAGAGAGGCTACGCTTATGCCTTTTGAGCCACACTGATATGGCGTATTACAATATCGCTGAGCCGCATGGACACAGAATATAAAAAATGTAATGCAGAAAATACAGTTTAAGTTGTAGCCAGAGCTATAGGTTTTATGACGCTAAAATCCTCTCCCACTAAGCTATCAAACCAGCCGGTGCTAATGCAAACTTTCCCCCACCGCTCAACCAAGTGCTTTCACTACTATTTTATAACTAACCACAAATTGAAAATGATTTAACATTGCGAATATCTACAACTCCAGCGCATTTCTCCGCCGTTCTTTGCAACAACGTAACTTTACTCCATCACTTTTAATTGGCTTTAATGTTACATCAGACAAACCGTTAGCAGTTGGAATATTATCCGCTAGGTCGCGTAGGTCACCCATTAACGAAAAACAGCGTAAAATGCATTAAATGTTGTGCAACAAATGTGAGCTGTAACAATGTATGTTGTTATGTCGGATATTAAACGTACAGATGTGCTTACAAACGAGTACGAGTACATATGTATGTATGCATGTACATAAGTACAGATTATATATGTATTCAAATTTCTTCCTAGAAGGACACATAAGTGGAAAGTTACGTTTTAACTTTTAAAGCACTGAAATTTAGTGTAACTTCAGCTTAACATTTTCCTGAGGAGAGTTTCGATGATTTGCACACATACAAATACGATGCCTTTGTTATGTGAGGACGATCTGGAATATTGGCATACTGAAAAAACTTCAATTGTGAAATAGAGAAGCGCTGGCGAAATACATAGAACAAGTAAATTTATTTGTTTTGTAAAAAAAAAAATAAGCATTAGAGAGCAACACACAGGCATTTTTTAAGGTACCACAGTGTGTATTTTTAATTTGTATTTTTAAGTTTTTACAAGATGTTGTACTCAATTTTCAGTGCATCTTCTTGAAGTTGGTTACTTTTAAATGTAAATGAAGTTTTAAACCAACTTGTCTTAATCCTTAAATGGCGTTGTTCTATAAATATTATATCATAAAGCCACGAAAATGTTGAAGCTGATCACTGGAGAAAAGCTAAACATTTAAATTTCGGAGTAAAATATTGGGTTGGGGAATAAGTTCATAGCGTATTTATATTTTCTTTTAATTTCTTATTTTTGGTCAAGGGTAAGTAATTATTCGATGGAATTTCTGCTCTACAAAACTTTGTTAATTGTATTTTTGAGTTATTTAATTTTTTTTAGTTTTGATGCTTCGAATATGGAATACCCAGGAGCCAAAAATCAATATTTTCGATATCTGCTCTTCTTTGCTTTTCATCGAGGTCAAAAAGCTGCCGAAGCAGCCCGGGAAATTTCCGAAGTTTATGGTGTCATAGGCGGGTCTACATACAGCACGGAAATGGTTGCAAAGTTCAAAAATGACGACTTTAACGTTGATAACGTTGATGACACGTTCGGCAGCGGAAGGCGATGAAGAACGTCTCAAATCACTTTTGAAGCAGAACGGACGCCAAACCAGTCGTGAATTGGCGGTACAAATGAACTGCGATTATAAAACGATTCTCAATCATCTTCGTTCAATGGGATTTAATGAAAACTTATGAGCCTGGGCGCCCCCCGAGTACAACGAAAAAACCAAGTAAAGTCGCCTTCAAATTGCTTCTCAGCATCTCGCCCGCCATCGAGCAAGACGCAGTCATAAACTGCGCTTTTTGTACCGAATCGTCACGTTAGATGAGAAATCGTGCCTATCCCACCAATTTGAGGCAAAGAAAGGTGTGGGTGGCTTCAGGAGATATGCCAAAGCCGAGAACCAACCGGATCGTGATACAAAGAAGATCATGATATGTGTTTGGTGGGACTGGGAGGGCATGGTGCACTAGGAAATGCTCGAAAAGAATGTCGCGGTCAACAGGGAGCTTTACATTTCCAAGCTACACCGTTGGACTGAAAGTATTCGACCGAAAAGACTTGGTCAAACCATACTCCTTCACGACATCGCGAGACCCCATGTTGCACAACAATGTCAAAGCCGCATTCCAAGGACTCGAATGGACTTTGCACCAATCGATTACTATCTTTTCCACTCCCAGTCAAACTATATTAAGGGCGATACCTTCGATAACAAAGAGGTTCTTAAAAACTGGCTCAACAACATCTTTGACATCAGGCCAGGGGATTTTTGGCAGAACAGCATCAACATATTGGTCGAGAGATGGTAAAAGGTTATAAATAGCAACGGCGAATATATAATTGATTAATTTATTGAAATTTATTTTTGTTTAAATAAAAGTCTTCGGTAACAAAACAAACGAACTTATTCCGCAACCCAATAATTTTAACGACCAGAGGATGGGCTTGCATACTCATGATTTCTACAGAAGCTTTACATGAAGAAGAGGAAGTGAAGATAAAGATTCACCACTCTTGGAAGGAAAATTTTTATTTAGTTGGAGGATCTCCGCTCGGTGAACATTTAGGGCCATCTAAAGTTTCTGAATGGTTCAAGTAGGTTTTAGGGTAGATCTGGACAAGTTCTCCACGCAACATCACAATTTGCTATGAACCTGAGTATGTGCTATAGTGATCTAACCTAACCTCGTTCCTCAGATCAACAACACCATAACAAATCAATGGGTTACTAGGTTGAACTACTCTAGGATGTAAAAATGGCTGGGTAGTCCGCAAAATCGATCAAAAAGAAAAAAACAGTAAATATAAATATGGAAGACCGATTGTACGGCACCTATTAACAGTATATATGTATTTTGAAAAAATGTTCCTTCTTCAAAATAAAATTGCCTGTATCCTCTAAACACAATTTTTCACAAAATGGCGTGCCTATGGTATTAGAATGCATATTTCTGAATGGAAAATAATTCCATTATTTTTGCGTAAAACGTTTGCGCAAATAGCTTAAAACTGTTTTCTGGTCGATCTTTAGCTCCCGGGCGATGCTACGACTACTAACATGCCGGTCAACTTCGATTATTTCTTTGATTTTATCAACATTTTCGACGGCGGGCCAGCCTGTGCGAGGTGCATCTTTAACATCAAAAATACCTGAACGGAATCAACGAAACCAAAATTGCACATACTTAATTAGCTGTTACAGTATCAGCACCATTCACAATTTCAGCGGCCTGGCTTGAACTTTCGATTTTATCAAAGAGAAACTGTAAAATATATCGAGTTTTTTTTTAGTCCTTGTTTATTTTATACATCTGTCTATTGACATTAAATATATTGTTTAACAATTTGGTGAGGATTTATATAGATCGCTTAATGGTCAAGCACAAGTTTCACTGTACATGATTACAATTGTACAACTATATAGGAGCATTATAACTATTTTAACATATTTATTGTTTTTTTAGCATTTATTAGGTCGCCTGGTCGAGTTCTCTTTAGACGTATTTTTGTGTTTCTTTCCCTTTCAAGAAGTTTGTTGATTTCTGCATTACTGAGTGTGTGTATTTGCTCAAAGTGCCTTGTTGTTATCTTTTGATTTCTTCGTCTACTGTTGCTACATTAAAAGTCCTGCGGATGCCATAATTTTTCGTGTACCTGTCAGACATGGTCAGAATTCGCTGTTTGTCAATTGATGTCGCCAGCAGTGGCTTAGACATATGGTAAACAAACTGCTTTGACACATTAGAGATTTTGTTTTGGTATCATATACTTTTGGTTTTGTGAAAATGTCTGATTTTATGCCGAATAATCGTCATTTGTGGGAAGTGTTGATTTTCCTCTTTTATTCGAAAAAAACGGCGGCTGAAGCGCATCGAGAGCTACAAAAAGTTTATGGAGAGGCTTCTTTAAGTGAAACAACGTGCCGAGATTGATTCCGACCCTTCAACTACGGTGATTTTAATGCTGACGACCGTCCGCGTGAAGGAACGAGAAAAACCTTCGAAGACGCTGAATTGGAGACATTGCTCAATGAGGATCGGTGTCAAATGCAAGAAGAGCTTGCTTCAGTATTAGGAGTTACCCGCCAATCCATTTTCCAAAGCTATTGCATGCTTTGGGAATGGTTCAGAAATCGGGGATTTGGGTTCCTTATGAGATGGACGCTGCTGAGAGGTGGTGAGATGGAGGATGTTGAACGCCGTTTTTTTCGCCTGAGAATAACTGCTCCAGCGGCAAAGAAGGAAGAGTTTTCTTCATCGCATCGCGACGGGTGCCCGGTTATGCTTCTACGTCGTCGCCTCGGCCGAATATTCACGCTGCGAAGGTTGTGCTATGTATTTGGTGGAACCAAGTTGGTGTTATTTATTGTGAACTGTTAAAACCAAGCGAAACCATCACTGGGGATCGGTATCGACTTCAATTGATGCGATTGAACCGAGCAGTGCACGAGAAGCGGCCGCAATACACGGAGAGGAATGAAAAAGTTATTCTACAGCATGACAATGCTCGGACTCACATTGCCAAACCCGTTAAAACCTACCTGAAAACATTAAAAAGGGGAAATCTACCCCACACGCCCTATTCTCCAGATATTGCGCCGTCCGATTATCACCTGTTCCGATCGATGGCTCCATTCATATGAAGAGCTGGATAACCTCAAAAGATGAACAGTTTTACCGCGACGGTATACGAGATCTACCAGAAAGATGGGGAAAAGAAGTAGTCAGCGATGGGTAACACTTTCAATGATTCACTTGTAACCGTTTTTTCAGAATAAAGTTATATTTTCATCAAAAAAACAGCGAGAACTTAGTTGCGCACCTAATATATGAGTTTTTTATCCATTCCCCACACCATAGTCCATATTGGTTTAATCATAGCTTTGTACACTGACAGCTTGTTCTGTATAGTAAATCTGGATTTTATGCTGACTAGCCAATGAAGTCGTCGAAGTTTTTATGTTATTTGTTTAACTTTTTGCTTGATGTGGTGATTCCAATTTAGTTTAGAATCCAAGTGAATTCCCAGGTATTTAGTAGTTGGTTCTATTATAATTGTCGTATCACAGTATCGATTGTTTTCAAAGTCTGATTGGATTTTATTTGTACTTCTTTGGATTTGTTGTATAGTGGAATGTTTCTGTCCAAATCCTTATTGATGATCCGGTATTATACGTTTTTTTCTTTTTGACTTCCAGTTTTAATACCCTGCAACTCCCAACTGAATGGAACAACCAAAAAACGAGCATAAATTTTAAATTGTTTGTCTTCCACCGATAAAATAATGGATTTCCGTTTTCGCAAAGTAATTTAAGTAATTTCAGTAAAATATGTGCTTAAGTAGTTCAAGGGTTAAGGAACAGTATTCAATATGGTTACAATATTTAGATTTAATTTTATCGATGTTTGCACCTAAGAGAGTTCTAATAAGGGTCGACCCTCGACAGACAAGGACAAACTTAAGAGTTTCTCTTTGAGCAAAAAAATCAGCTGCCGTTCAGTAGCGTAAATTCTGGACCCCTCAATTTGCAGGGCATCTACAACAAAGATACGATATATATTATATGTACGTAGAATGAGGAGCTGACAATCGGCCAAATTGTTCAGAACTAAACTAACAACACTAACACTAAACTTATGATGGAAAGTATAAGTAACGATTTGTTTTTTTAACGATGTGTAAGAACGTAGAGTATTTTATTGCACATATTCACTATGTATGTAGGTACATATGCCACTATGGCGATAAGCCACTAACAAAATTCAGACAAATGTTCCACATGTTGAATGTTGTGAGCACAACACTGAATGCAAGAAATATCTGAACTGTTTTTCACCGCCATAATAATAAAAAAAACATCAAAAAATTCTTGTAAGCAACAGCAGAAATGTTTACATGAATGTTCGTCGTAAAACATATTGAGTTACATAATCGTAAAGGGAGAAAGCTTAGCTGAAAGTTTAGGAAATCGCAGACATACTTTGCTAGTTAGACAAAAGTTGGTATAATTTGAGAATTAAAACTGAAAGTTTTGCAGAATGAGCAGAATATTGTATGTATGTATGTGCTTAATGGTTGGAATTTGGAGACGATTTCAATGTTCGCTCGCTTTGCAAGTTGCCGTCATACTCGTATATTTGCATATACTGCTATATATGTATGTACCCCGAAGTGATTTAGATTCGTAATAGTTCGTATTCTATTTCCACTGCTAGCTTTCTCATAAGGATGCCCACAGAATCATCAGTATATGCTTCAGCATATGTAATAGAAGAATATTTTTAGCGTACAAATTGACCATTTTGTGACTGCTTCAACACTATACCTTTTCAACTTCAAACTGGGACTAAACAACTTCAAATTGGGAATAAACAATTTCAAATTGGGAATAAACAATTTGAATGTCTTTTAAACTTTGGTCATAAGGATTGTAATTAAATAAATAAAGAATGCTGTGCATAAAACCGATATTTTTATTGAATTTTGCTTTTCTTATTTTATTCATATTTTATTAATTAATATGACACCGTGAAATGTCCAAAGATTTATACCAGATGCGTTAAATATGAATGACATGTCTTTTTAATCATATGTAATAATTATTTGTATTAATCAATTTAATTTGTTGTGTTATTATATTTAACGGGTGATCAATTAAGAGGAGTTTTTTTCATTTGCGTTTTTTTTACATATCGCGCGCGAGTTGTGGCAAACTGTCATGTTGGTTTTATTGAACAGCGTTTGGCATTTCATCATGGAAAGACTCACACCGCAACAACGTCTACAAATTGTTCAACTGTATTATGAAAATCAGCGTTCTGTGACAAATGTTTTTCGTGCGCTTAGACCGCATTATGGTCAACATAATCGGCCTGCCTTAAACACTATTCGACATACCATCAACAAATTTGAATCCGAATATTCATTGGTGGATAATTCTCGACCGAATAGACCACGTCCAGCAAGAAGCATTGAGAATATAGCGGCAGTAGCAGAGAGTGTACGTGAAAACCGCGATGAATCGATTCGGCACCGTTCTCAGCAACTTGGACTGTCGTATGGAACAACTTGGTCAATTTTACGGAAGGATCTTCATTTAAAAGCATACAAAATACAGCTCGTACAAGAACTAAAGCCAAATGACCTTCCTGCACGTCACCGTTTTGCTGATTGGGCTCTTGAAAAGATTGAAGAAGATCCCCTGTTTTCGAGCAAAATTTTGTTCAGCGATGAGGCGCATTTCTGGCTCAATGGTTACGTCAATAAGCAAAATTGCCGTATTTGGGATGAAGAGCAACCAGAACAGGTTCAAGAGCTACCTTTACACCCAGTCTGGTGTGATTTATGGGCTGGTGGAATCATCGGTCCATATTTTTTTCAAAAATGATGATGGCCGCAACGTAACTGTGAATGGTGCTCGCTACCATACCATGATATCGGACTTTTTGCTACCTGAAATTGAATCTAATGATCTCTACGACATTTGGTTTCAACAAGACGGAGCCACTTGCCATACAGCTCGTGAAACAATGACTTTATTGAGAAGTCATTTCGGAGAGCAGCTGATTTCACGTTTAGGACCTGTGAGTTGGCCACCAAGATCTTGTGATATCACACCTTTGGACTTTTTTCTTTGGGGATTCGTGAAGTCCAAGGTCTATGCTGATAAATCAGCTACGATTGAAGCTCTGGAAGCCAACATTACGCGTGTTATTCACGACATACCAGTCGAAATGCTCGAACGAGTGATTGAAAATTGGACCTTCAGAATGGACCACCTTAAGCGTAGTTGCGGCCAACATTTGAATGAAGTCATATTCAAAAAGTAAATGTCAAAGAATGTCCTTTCAAATGATAAATAAAGGTTTTGAACATAATTTACATTTTTTTTTTTTAACTATTGAAAAAAGCACCTCATGATTGATCACCCGTTATATACCTTTTCAATTATTAGTTGTGTTATTTGTTATGATGATTTATAATGTTTAGTATGTTACAATAAATAACTTCAAATTTGCATCAATTTAAAAATGCTTAATTTCTACTTAAAATGCTAAATTCCAACTTAAAATTCTTATTACAAAAGTTGAA
This sequence comes from Anastrepha fraterculus, assembly GCA_037575425.1. NCBI lineage: Eukaryota > Metazoa > Arthropoda > Insecta > Diptera > Tephritidae > Anastrepha > Anastrepha fraterculus. Next base: position 211,741 of record JAYXIM010012531.1, on the reverse strand, counting down.
ATTGTTTATTCCCAATTTGAAATTGTTTAGTCCCAATTTGAATGTGTTTAGTCCCAATTTGAAGTTGAAAAGGTATAGAATAGCTTTTTGTCATCAAGTATCAGTTCACGAGCTCATCCCGATGCTCAGAGGGTCTACTCTATAATATGGTACAAATCGTAATACGAAAGGAAATTTAGTATTTGGTATAGCAATATCGCATTTAAATATACAATAGATGGTGGTGCAAAATTACCATCCACTTTTGTTTTTCAGTAACTTTTAAGTAAATAAAAGAATTAGTTTGAGTGGCCCTTACGTGCTCCATTGCTCTCTGTTTGTGTACTACAGTTGTCTAGTTCAAATATGAATTACGCACGACACTATATACAAAAATTACAAAAAATTAATATATTTCTTAGAAATAAAGTTCACAAGGAACTTAACTACATTGTGAACGTTTTGTAGGAATATAGACAACAAATTGCTTTTGTAATAGAGTTTTTGTCGCATCGCTTTGCAGAGTAGACACTCAGGTAACGCTGCGACTGTCCCTGACTCACTATTCCCGAATATTTGCCGAGAAGTTTGAATTTTCACAGTAGAATATATGTACTACAGTGTACTCTCTCCTAACGGACACCTCTCTTAAACGGATACCTTCCATAAGCGGACACTATTTTTAGTACATACCACAAATCCTTAAGAAATTTCTCTTGCGCGAACCCTCCCATAACAATTTTTTTTTACACTTTTAAGAGAGTGTATACTGTAAATATGTCATCATCGTCATCATTGCTCGCTCAACAGCCCGGTCCGGGTCTTGGCTTGCTGTATCATTTGTCTCCTGTTCGATTTACCTCCCGCTTGAGTAATCCCAAATAGCTCAAACCAAACAGTTCGTACACCTAATAGATCAGCGTCCCGATCTACGCCATCCTACCATCGAAGATTTGCTCTTCCTTTGCTTCTACTTCTTCTGGACGACTAGGTCCTCAGCAACTTCTGGTGATTCGGTGATTCGACGATTGAACAATACCATTTTCTTCACTTCATCAATTTTTTCGTCTGTTGTTGAAGTGCTCGGGGGTCCGGCACGTCGGTACGCTTTTCGTCGTTCACATCTTCTCGGCCTTCTGAGAACATTTTGTACCACCGATAAACGTTGCTTTGGTACAAAGTAGCTTCTCCGTACGACGCAGTCAACATTCGGAATGCATCCGCGCACTTAATTTCGTTTTTCACACAAACTTTGATACAGGTTCCATCTTTTTGAATAGGTAAAAATCGAAGACGAACCGAAGCACGTGCAAGGAAAGCAGCTGTCAACAATTAACTGAACATTAAAAATGGCCCAACTCATCGGTATGAGTGAGAGACATTAGTATCAACATATCGCCAGAAAAAAATCGAAATTCGAATATACGTAACCTGTGAAAATTCAAAATTCGCCATACTTTTTGAACACACCTCGTATGTATATAAAATGTATGGGAATATTATTTGTTAATTACTTGGTCGACCTTCGCTTTCAATATGCCGTATGCGTCGATATAATCCTGCAAATGAAAGGCTCTGTAGTCCTATGAGAGCACCAGAATGTTGGTGTTATAAAATATCATAATTAATTTTTTAGCTTAACATATATGAGAATAGTAGAACAAAGTCGCAAAGACTTAACAGAAAGCAATTCATACCTAATTTATCGAAAAACTCGTTCTTTTGACTCGCTTCTTAAGATTCTTGCACTTGAGAACCTTTAACTATGGATATCACATAGAAGAAAATAATTTCCTAATCTCTGCGCGTCAAATAAGTGAGCGACTCTATGTCAAGTGATTCAAGTATTTTGGACGTCATCGTAAAATTTTCTGCAAATCGGTTTATTTGTAGGGTTGAGTATACTTATAATTGGCGCTTAAACAATTTAACTAATTTTTGGCATCTACAGTTTTACGCCGTGAGCTTTTCATGAAGAGGTTTGCCATTGCTTGCCGAGGAGCGAACGCTATTAGAAAAACATTTTCTATCAATTCGTGTTTCGTGCCCGGGGTTGCGAAACTGTGCACTTCCGTGGGGTAGGCACGCAGCAACCAATTTGGCTACGGCGGCAGCATGTGAATACTTGGTTTGAAAATACTTAGAATTTTAAATAAAACGGAGAAATGTTTATAATTTATTTCAAAGCCACAAATTATAATTCCATTAAAAATAAGCTATTTATAAAATGCTAGCTCTAAAGAATTTAAACAAAATAACATACATTACCAGCAGTAGGGGAAGGAATTCACAGCAACTCTCTAGTTGCATCATTCATATATTAAATGTACATACTCCTACTACAAAGATTTACACTATATTAGATTCCAAGAATCGTATAGTTGGTGTGTTATAGCATAGTGAAAAGCCAACAGCATCACCAATGGCACGCACTGGATTATGAATGCATTTCGACATCACATTACGTTAGGAAAATGTTTAAGTGTATGCTAAAGTAAAAGGACATTTTTTGTAAGTGTTGGTGCTCATCAGAAATGAGCAATAACAACTAAATATTGTAGTAAACATATCGCATTTACCTCTTGCGCTGAAAAGGCGTGCAATGCACGTCGACTTGCTATCTGCTCTAGACTGACAATGACGTGCTATGTACTGTAAGGAAGCAAGTTGCCAAATTCTTCAATTCATTCTCAATATTTCGACTGGGCATTGCAGAAGAATTTCTATAAAATCTTAATATTCCTGAATAATCAAGCGCTTCTTTAGAAAACATACCATTGTATTTGTAGGCAAAACAGTGGGGAGATTTCCCAAGAAAAATTCCTCGTACACAAAGTAAACAAAAGCTTTCACGAAGTTGTCGGGTATGCGCAAAACAAAAGAAATGCAGTGAAGCTATGGAAATGAAAAAAGTATGGGAATGTAAAAACATGTCTTGTTGCTCTGTACATTCCTGACTGATTTGAAATATATCGCACTGTAAAAAAATTATTAATAAAATTCTTTAAAATATTATTAATTTTATTTATATTCATTTAAATATTGTGATTATATGCGTTCGTTAAATACACTCTGCTAAAAGCTTTATGTAATAGAAATTCTTCTAAGCAAGATCTTGTTGTAAATTGGTTTACACGATACAGTCATCGGCTTTTGGAAATTATCTTCTAGCGCAAGAGGCTAAGAGGCTGAATGCTATTTGTAAGTTACTATTGTCAATAGCTGGTGCTCTCAAATGTTTTTGAAGTGAAACTTCTTTAGGCGCGTCGGGGGCCCCAAGGCAGATTGAAAATAGGCGAGTGAAACGGTAAGTTCGGAGCGTTACCGAAATCCGTCAAATGGGCGGGGCCAAGGAGCAGCTGCTCCTTCCCACTCTCGCCTATTCGCTCTCTCTGTCGCTCTCTCTTCTAGAAGATAAACCAGTGCAAAAATGCAAACGTCTCTAGCACACCCTGTAGCGAATAATTTCGAAATAATATGAACTGAAATGTATATAGCACACAAGTAAGCGTTGAAGTAGACTGGCGACATGCAGGCAACCGACAATCGACAACCGACAACGGGTATTATAGATAGCCATAGCCCGTGCAAATGAGTGCTGTGTGTGAGTATCAGATAAAGCGCCGATTCAATGTGTGTAAGCGGGAAAGCAATAAGAAACTGCTGTGAAGTAAATAGATGGTAGGTATGGAGGAGACGAAGCGATACAATGAGTGCGTTTGCCAAACGAGTGACGATAGTTGAAGTAGAAGGTTGTAAAATGACATTTCAACCGTTTCGGTGATCAAAGCAAATTGATTAACGCGCCAAAAGTAGGCAAAAAATACCATTGGAAGTGCAAAGAAATGTCAGCGTCAAGTGCAACACTGCACCCAAGTGTCAAATTTGAAGTTAATAAGGACAAAAATAAATAGTACAAATTTATGTGGAGTGATATAGAAAAAAAAAATGAAAACCTGAATTAAACACGAGAGAGGGGGGAGAGATCTAAACCGGGGCTCCCATGCATGAACAACCAACTTAGAAGTTTCCCTTCTACCGTGCGTGAGTCTGACAGATCCTAGTTTTTTTTATATATAGATAAGAGTTTATTAAGTAGAAAACGTTACAATATTTATGTTATCGCACAATTTACAGAATATGATATAAATCTTAATTCTACATCATTATATTTGTATATTTATCACAGGTTTGGTTTTTTAAACGATTTTTTCTTTTTTTCGAAGGAAAAAACTACTATGAAAAACCTCCGCTATACATCTTACAAGCTAGGGTTAATTTGTACGCATTTAAGTACCAGGGCCTAATTGAACATAAGAAAGTTCAGTTATTAGTAGATTGTCCGAAAAACTGGAACGAATTTTGAATCTTTTAGTCAAATTTTGTATTTGATCTGACAAAATCTTAGTTTTTGATTCATCATGAAGCTTTCTGGTGGAGAAATGCCATGGGAGTCGTAGCATCATTTTGAGTACCTTATTTTGGCAGATTTGCAGTTTCTTAACATGGGACTTTGCGATATTACTCCAGGCTGGACAGGCATATAATATTATTGGCTGAAATATAGACTTATAAATTATTAGCTTATTTTCATCACTTAAGCCTGATCGTCTATTTATTAGGGGATATAACATTTTAATCGCCAAATTCACTTTTTCCTGTATGTACTTTACATGATCGCAAAAAGATACTTTTTTATCAAAAATCACCCCCAGATATCGTACGGTATTGGCCCATGGGATATCATAACTACCTAATTTCAAACCTGTACTTGGTATAAAGCAATGACTTCTTTTTCTAGTGAAAAAGATAGCTTGCGTCTTACCAATGTTTAATTTTATTTTCCAAGTACACAAGTAGTCTGCCATGTTTTGTAGTGCATCTTGAAGTTTGGTTACGATTTGGTTACCAAACGCATGCGAATAAAATATGCCAATGTCGTCTGCGTACATGGCATATGAACAGTTGGCTAATTTGGGAAAATCAGAGCAATAAATAATGTATAGTAAAGGACCAAGTACCGATCCCTGGGGAACTCCAGCGGGTAATTCGATCATGTCAGAGTATTCGTCATTCAGAGACACGCAAAAGTAACGATTTTTTAAAAAGCAATTTATGATTTTTACTAGTGGTAACGGAAATTTTAAATTTATTAATTTGTAAATAAGACCATCATGCCATATCGAATCAAAAGCTTTCTCAACGTCAAGAAGCATTAAACCGGTTGATTTCTTGTGATCGAAGTTAGATTTGACGTGATTATAGATTCGTTTAATCTGATGAGTCGTACTATGATGTTGTCTAAATCCAAATTGCTCGTTTGGTATAATCTTATGGGTGTCTAGGAACACGGATATTTTATTTTTGATAATTTTTTCAAAAACCTTGCATAAGCTGCTTAGAAGACTAATAGGGCGGTAGCTATCAGCTGCGTTTGCTGGCTTGCCCGGCTTGCGAATTGGAATTATTTTAGCAGTTTTCCACGCATTAGGGAAATATTGCAATTTGATGCAAGAGTTTATCAAAAAAGTAAAATATGTCACGGCCTCTTTGGGTAGGTGTCTGAGCATAATATTTTTTATTTCATCATGCCCTGCAGATTTCCTCAGTGGTGCATCATGCAGAAGATCCTGAACATAATCTGAATCCACGTATTCAGTTAGTGGAGTGTCTACTTCTTGCGAATGTAGTTGGTTTATAGCTGTATCAACTAAATTTGAGACGTGTGGAGATCCTAGTTGATTGGACACCTTATGATTTTCTAAAAAGTTATATGCAAACAAATTTGCTTTTTCGTGACTTAAGATTAATGTCTTATTTGAGTCACGCAGAGGTGGGATTTCCGAATGTTTTCTTCGCATTATTTTACAAATGTTCCAGAATGGCTTACTTCTCTTTTCAATTGAACTAAGTTTCTTATTCCAGCTGGCATTTCTATACTGAAATATCTGTTTGCGGATTTGCACAGAGTAATGTTTTACTGCTTCGTAGTCAGAGAGCTGTCTGTATTGACTCCATTGTCTACGAAAATAATTTCTAGTTTTTATTAAATTTAAAATGTATTGGGGTAGTTTGAGAAAATTAGTCTTCGAAGTTTTAAGTGGGACTGAACTTCGTACTGCTGCTATTATTTTTTCACTGAACATTATTACGTTTTTATCAATATCCTCCGTGGAATCAATTAAATCAAGGTTGGTTGACCAAGTACATAAAGAATTTTTTAATGAGGATCGATAAATCTTCCAGTTTGTCTTATCGTAATCCATTATAAAGTTGTCGATATGCTTGAAATTTAAATTGAGATCAAATTTTACCGGTAGGTGATCGGAATCAAATTTGTTTATCGTTAGAGGCTGAGATATATACGTGGGTATATTCGAGAGTACCAAGTCAATATTGGATGGGGAAAACCTACTAGACGAAGGTATATATGTTGGATCGTTTGAGTAGGAAACGCTTATGGGGAAAAATGTGGTAAATTCATTGAGTATATTTCCCCAAGTATTTGCTCTAGAACAACCCCAGTTGCGATGCTTGCTATTAAAATCGCCGCAAAAAATATACGACCCATTCAAATTGAAAAGTGTTCTTAAGTCTTTTTTGTAACTATTCCGAAGCTCCGAGGTATTTGTTCCACCTGGAAAGTAAGTACTAAAAAGGTTAAATGATTTATGGTCAGAGGAGGTTCTTTTAATTCCAATATTTTCAACTATTTCTGTATTAATATTTATGATATTGAATTGCATAGACTTTTTAACTAATATGGCAACACCACCACCTACTCCAATTTCCCTATCTTTACGCACACATACATAATTGGGATGATACAATTTATCAGTATGTTTTAGCCACGTTTCCGAGAGCATACATACATCAACATTGGTTTTGGTTAAAAAATCAAAAAGTTCCATAAACTTATTTCGGATACTGCGACAGTTCCAGAAAATTATTTTAAGCTGAGATACAGACATTACTTATTACTAGAGTACAGAAACTTAATTGCTAATTGTGCGATAGCGTTAAATTGATCATGTTTACTTCTACATTCTTTTAGTTTTTGTATTAATTCAAAAGTTAGTTCAGTGATTTCCCTTTCAGTGAACAAATTGCTGCTGTCACACATTGGCTCAGCGGTGCGAGCGATTGGGGAGCGCCACGTCAGCACTTTTCCAGATTCTACCGCTCTTGTATTGTCTACGTTATTCGTACGATTCGAAGGAAGAGGTGGAAACTGCGTGAGACCAAAGTCCAAGTTCGGTTGTGTATGCATATTAGGCGAAGACGGTGAAAGAGATGGGCGAGTACTTTGTCGATTATATTTCTCTTTGATGCGTAGATAAGCAGCTCGATTGGGACAAGCAATATCATTAGACTTGTGATTGTCATTGCAGTTTGCACATTTGACTCTGTCGGGGACAATGCAGTCGGAGGTTTTGTGCTTACCAGCACAGTTACCGCAGTTCGGCCTGACATAGCAGCCGCGCTCTCCATGCCCGAACATTTGGCAGTTTCGACATTGCAATAATTTGTTTTTTATTTTACGCTGGAAGTCCCATCGTATAATAATGCGAGAAAGAGATTTTACGTCACGTTTGTTTTTTTTTTATATATACACTCCTTGAAATAACTATAGCACGACGATTTACTGATTAAGGTTTGTGTATTTATTTGTTTCTTATTTAATTTTAATATATTTTTTTATGAAAATATAAAGTACTATAGTTCATTCGTAATAAAAACAAAAAGCTTAGAAATAGTGGAAATGCATATACATATAATCAGGGAAAACAAATGTATCCCTAAAAAAAAACGCCCCAGAACAAGTAATGTGGAAAAACGTTTTAAGTGTACGAAGTATTTTTCTGAAATCAATCAAAAATTTTTGACTTCTGGACACAGCTTTCTTCCATGTGATCGAGATTTTGCACTTATTGAAAAAAAGAAGAAAACTTCCCAACTTTTTATTCCCGAAGATGTTTCTTTATTAATTGCATCTACGAGACAGTCGAATCCATTTAATGTACACCAAATGGATTTAAATGATTTTAAAAATTTTGACGCTCTCAAACAAAATTTATATAAGGATCCTAAATGCAAAATTACCGAAGCTAGATGGCTTCACAGTTTTCACAGAGACCAGTCGCCCCTCGCCAGGCAATGGCAAACCTCCGAGTGTATTTCTGCCATGAAAAAGCTCCTCATAAAAATATCTGAATAGAATGGGAGCGCAAAGCGGAAGCAAAGCAAATGCGACCGTTATAGAATACCCAACAGATGTCCAGATGCGTCGCCCAAAGAAGCCATTTTGAAACAGATCTCCTGCGGGAATGACTGTATTCATGAACAGATGACAAAAACGAACGCATGAGGTAAAGTCTCAAAACCAACCCAAACAGACAAGTTGATATCGAGAAGCAATATTGCAATTTTCCGATGCCCCATTGGTGACAAACCAATAGATGCGATAAAATCGATAGCATATAACCCCATTACGCAATTAGGAGAGGCACCTGGACGTAGGTACCAAAGGCAGAAACACGGCTCGACCTTGATGAGATGCTTTTAGCAATGCGCATTTGGTGCGCATTTTTGTTGTAAACCAAATTTAACAAACATTTAGATTTGTAAACCAGTGTAATACTCCATCTTATATTACTACACCAGTTAAAAATTATAGGGTTTTTTAATAGGTGCGCTTCAACTCTTTTCCGATAGGGAGGGCGAACGACGCAATATTTTTTATTTTTCGCTTGTCATTTGTAAACTTCATTAGTATACATTTCATCATGGAACGCTACACACTTGAGCAACGATTGCAAATCGTGCAAATTTTTTATGAAAATAATCGTTCTGTTGCTGCTACTTTAAGAGCATTACGGCCATTTTACGGTCCATTTAACAAGCCGTCCCGTTTTGGGGTTATGTGAAGTCATTGGTCTACAGTAACAAGCCGGCGACGATTTGTGAGCTCAGAGCCAATATTGAACGCGAAATTGCTGGAATTTCGACCGATTTATGCAAAAGAGTGGTCGAAAATTGGGTTCAACGATTGGACTTCGTAAAACGTGCCTTCGGTGGTCGTGCAAAAGAAATCGAATTTCATACTTAAATGTATATGTTCAAACTCGATAATAAAAAAAACATTAATTAAAAAAGTGAAACCGTTTGTGTATTATTCCAAAAAGTTCAAAAGTTGAAGCGCTCTTACTGAAAAAAACCTATATTAAGAAGTATCTGCGTATCCAAAAGACATTTCCCGTTTAGATTTTCTCTTGTTTCTTTTCTTTTTTCAGGAATGGGGATCACCTAAAATGATGGAATAATAAATTTATCCGATTATTTTTAGTTTAAAAAAATGAATGATTTTCTAGGCAAGGCATCAATAAATCACCAGATAGGAGGCAGAAAGTTATAAATTCTGATAAAAAATTCTTAGAGTAATATTTTCATAGACGTGTAAGTTTTTCTGTGGAAGCAGTCAGCCACAGTTTTCTCATTATGCTTCGGGGGTGGTAGAGTATTAAACGCACCAGTATTCCACAAATCAGTGTTTTATGTCTATAACAACGACAAGATGGGGCTGATTAAGTGTGGAACATTATAGAACATTATACAATGTGGCACAAAACTAATCACCGTATCGGAAAATATGTAATTTTTGCAAATGGTGTCGTACGTCAATCATATTTGGCACTTGTGAACGAGACAGCTGCAGTATGTAAACATACAAATAATGGAGCGCGTGAAGCTCAAAATAAAGATTTACATCACTTAAATTTTTTTTTTTTCATTTAGTAAAACAATTATTCAAAAACCTATTTGAATGATTAATTTTGCTCCACCTCGAATTTATCGAGGGTAGATACTGTGAACTGGTCAACCTGTATATGTAATCAGATAAACAGCCATCGGTTAATGTAACACCTAGTGTTGAAGATATACATATAAGCAATACATATTAAGTAGAGTAACCAATTCCATCTCGCTATCTGAACTCAAATATAAAATTATATTAATTAATTTATATATATATATAATATTTATATAATTGGCGCGTACATCCTTTTTGGGTGTTTGTCCGAGCTCCTCCTCCAATTTGTGGCGTGCGTCTTGATGTTGTTCCACAAATGGAGGGACCTACAGTTTCAAGCCGACTTCGAACGGCAGATATTTTTTTATGAGAAGTTTTTTCATGGCAAAAATACACTCGGAGGTTTGCCAGTGACTGCCGAGGGGCGACCGCTATTAGAAAAAATGTTTTTCTTAATTATGGTGTTTCACCCAAAATTCGAACAAACGTTCCCAACGTTCTCTCTCTGGAATTCCGAATGGTAGTCACGCACCAACCCGTTCGGCTACGGCGGCCGAATATTAATTAAATTAATTCTCATTTTCTGTCCCAATATGAATTTAATGTAATTTAATTACACTTAATTTTGTTTAACGTATTTTTCTGCTATCGGAGCCCCTGCGGACACTTCACCTTTGACCACTGATGCTATGATTATCACAATTTGAGAAACACTGGTGCTTATGAACAATGCTTACACGAACAACACGGTGTGTGTGTGCTCTCAAATCCATGCAAGTACATACTCGTATACACTTCACAAGTGAGTAAACAAACAGTGTCGGCCTTTAAAGGTTACACATACGCCGCGTTGATGTGCCCATAGCCGTAACCTACACATTTTGCGGTGATTTTGTTGCAAAATGCAAATTTCCGCGTAATCATACCAGCAAACATATTCATGCATAGTTAGGAATTCAAGAGCATGTATAAGTACAAGTATGTGCAGTTGTAGGTTAACCAGCCTTCAAATATATAAATAAACAAATGAATTGCAGACTAGCAAGCCAACTATGTATATGTATATTAATAATACATATACACATATACGCATATAACTACAAACACATATGTATACATATAAACAAAGCAACATACATACATACACAGTGACAATGATCCTGGATGAGTGTAATGATGTTTTGGTGGCATCTCGATTGCTGCTTATACACAAAGTGCATTAATACATCCCTTTTCAGTACAGTTTACTACATATAAAAATGAGTGTCGGTATGTGTTTCCGGAACTGGGTATGCGCCTGCATTAATATTGGCTGGCGCACTCCAGAGGCAATTTGTCATCATTTGTGCAGTTGCTGTGGGTGTGTGAACACATTTGCACTTTCGCAAAGGAAATCGAGTATGTGTGTGAATGTATACATTTGGGTTACTTGTGGCATGTTTCGGTGTTGAAGGCGTGCGATTTAATTGTAGTCATTAACCCATCTATGTTGTGGGCGATTCAAACCACACTAGATTAATTTGTATTATTTATATACCAGCTGGTGTTGTTGTTGTTGTTGTAGCAACATAAACATTCCCCATAAATATACGGGAAATGCTACTGAAGTGACAGCCTTTGGCCGATTATAAGCCTGGGCCGTTCAGGTTACATAGAACCTGGTGTGTTTGGCTTTGCTGCCATAAAAAATTAAGGATTTAATGTATTTAGCACTTATTAAACACTCAACAAAATAAGGAAAAGACAAACAGTTTGTTTTTACTTGAAATATCCTTTATTTTTTCAGGATATTCAAAAATTCAACTGGATAAACAGTTGATTCACCAATTGAGGTATAAGTCTTTTTTATTTTTTAGAATTACTTGGTTTATTATAGCTTAGTGCTTATTTTTCGGCGTCATTAAACATACCTACAATACACAGCATAAATATTGATATCCTACCAATTCTAAATATAGGTTAGGTTAGGTTAGCCTGGTTGGTATTAAGCCACGCATAGACCTTTTGGTCGCTAGCGATACCATATGGAGACCAACCTATATGAATACTGAAAGTAGACAACATGTAGGATGTCAACGCTTTTGGCGAACCTAAGCAGCGCTGGGAGATCCGCTTTTGAGATGTCCTCCAGACCCTCAAACAATGGTGCTCCTAGGCATTTTAAACGCATTTTTAATAATGCCGGACAAACGCACAGAAGGTGTTCTAAAGTTTCCTCAACATCCTCTCTGCATTTTCTGCGTTTGTCCGTGTTAGCGATCCCTATCTTGTACGTATGTGCAGCCAATAGATTATGACCTGTTAGCATGCCTATGATAGTTCTGCAGTCCTTCCGGCAGAGCGTAAGTACGAATTGAGTCAGTTTTTTGTCGTTAGTTCTACACATGACTTTTGCTGTTTTGCATGTGGTCAGGTTAGTCCACCTAGCTCCCACTTGCCTTTTCATGTGGTCGTCCATTTCGTTGTATATTGTGTTTAGCGGTTTTGGTATGTCGTTCTCTTGTTCAAATGGTAGTCTCACAGCACTTTTTGCTATCTCATCTACTATTTCGTTCCCCATAATGTCATTGTGACCAGGTACCCAATATAGTATATGCAGCGTACTGTTGCGGCTAGGCTTTTTATGGCCTCCCTGCTTCGTCGAACATTTTTGGACTTAATACAATAAGAGATTATTGCTGCTTGACTGCCCACGTATATATTAATTGTTGAGTTCTTTCTTGTTCTAGTGTAGGCTATCTCCGCGGCTTTCCCCACAGCAAAAACTTTCGCTTGGAAAATACTGCTGTGTCACTTTATAAAGTTTCAAAGTCTTAAAAACACCCGACATATATATTTATATTTCTTCATCTTTTGAAAACGCAGTTTTTCCAACACCTACTTTCTTCTTTAAGTTCTCTCGCGTTACTGCGGCTTAAAGCAGATTTCATTGCTATTGGCACATTTTCCACTGAACCACAGATCTAAGTCAATGCGCTTCTGCAGCAGGATTTGACGCTCTACCTTGTGTGAAGTTCAACTGACACTTTTGAAGCATAAAACATGTAGTGTACTTTTTCTTAATTCTTTTTGGTGATTTTCTACAACAATGCCATTTTCAATTGAATTTAACGCTTCGCTATAACAAAAAGTAGCTAGTGAGTGAGGATGGTTCCATATGTAGAAGTCCACGCAAGTGGGGAAAGTTACTGATCGCCATTCACTTGGGAGTAGCCAGGACGATACTTCTGCATATGGTTCCAGCAGCTCACAACTCCCGGGATTAGCCCAAGTATCCTCTGGGTAGCTTCCGAACACCCGTTTGGGAGTGAGCTAAAGTAAGAAGGCGAAACATTCCAGGATAGCTGGCTGTGGGCTGGGTTTGGGACCCGCCACTTAAAAACCAACCTCCCCCAATGAAAACCAAAAAAAAAAACAATGTCAGCCTTGAAATCCAACGTAGAGTCTCTCTTGCCAACAAAAAAATTTCTTTCCTAAGCTTTGTTATCGACACACTCACAGTAGTAAAACTGTTTGCGTAACTCATCTCATCATATATCGGAAATATTCTTGAATTTCATATTTTATGTAAATAACATCATCCTTAATTAATACATATTTTTTCTATATCCTGCAACATTCGAAGGTGATTGAAATAAAATAGTTTACCTGCTTCTTCATTAAAGGAAATTATAACTCCAGGCGAACACACAATGCAACTACGTACTATCACACGCACGCACACATACAAAAAACTTACACATTTACACTCTACTGAATATCAGTAATTCGTATTATGATATGGAAATATGTGCATGCAAGCACTCAGCGTGCCGCTAAAGGTCGGCAATGTAGCTACAACCAGCCAACAGCTACAAAATAAACATAGTAAAAGCACTCCAAGTTACTTGATAATCAACGTGTTGACATCCCACACAATATATAGCCAACAACCTGCAGTGCAATTCATTCTCGCATACCTGAACATTTCCGTTCGGGTCGAGGATAATTATTATAATATGCAGAAGAGCAGGAGCATGAAGGCTTGCATATAATAGTGGATAAATAGCAACCTGTTGTGCTGCTGTTAAATTTGAGAATGCTGTAAAAGGTCAAATTTCAGTGTATTATTTCGCAGTTATGTAAATGTATGCATGTGGTGTGCACTGATAATGTGAGGGCCACTTTAGTGGAAAGACAAATTGAGTATTTGGGCGTGAAGTGTCAACAAGTGGGCAATGGATATTTTGCAAAAATAAAAATCAGCTACATATTGTGTGCGACTTTTAAGGCCATTTTCATTTCACTTCGAGAGGGTGCACGCCATACAAAGTGGTCACTTGTTGCTGACTTTTGTGTGTTAATTTTTTTCTTTTTTGTGTTTCGTTTGTTCTTTTTTTTTTTTGTTTGTCTTTTGGTAACGGAAAATGAAACCGGGATACAAATATATTCCTGGAGTTGCACATGTTTTGCGTCTACCTTGAATTTAACTTCATATTTTCCATATTTTTTATCTCATTTTTATATTATATTTGTATGGCTTGCGGTGGAATATATGAACATAAGTAGGTGATTTGCTAGTATGTATGAGTATTTACATATAAATATTTATTTGTGTATTTAGCGCGTCGCGTTTGCCACTAACTCGAACTTACCTGCCTTCATCCTCGGTGCTACTTTCGCGCGACTGCGATGTCTGCCTGCTACGTCCCAAACGCATAATATTGCGCACCGCACGCATGGAAAGTTTCTTCTCTTTCGGTTGTGCACTTTCGCTGCCGCGCATAGCAGCAGCAAGTGCGCTGGCGCTGCTATTGCCCGTCGCTGTTGCTGTCGTGATGGTAGTGGTGGCATTTGCGTTGGGTGTGGTGGTGAGAAGAGTGGTAACACTACCGCTGCGACCAGTTGTCGGTGATTTACCGAATTTATCAAATTTTAATTCGATTCTTTGGCGACTTGATGAGACGCTGGTGGTACTATGTTGCGCAGCGGTCATCACGCGTCGCAGCAAATGCCGTTTCTTTTGTGTGCCATGTGATTCACTGCCGCTGGAGGCAGTACCAGCGCCGGAGGTAGCATGACCACCCGATTCTGTAGGGAAGCGAGAGGTAAATTGAGTGGTGAACGTGGGGGCAGGCACTTGAAAATTCGATTTCATCATTTTCTATCAATAATTGTTGAAAATTTTGTGCTTTGTTTAATAGTCGCCCCATGGCACTTCTTAAAATATTTAAAATTTTTCACATTGTTCTAAATCGCTGTTACTGTTAATCGCTATGTTAATGTTATTCATCTCTGTGAGAGCTTCATAAATTTGTATATTGCTGGCACATTTTTAAGCGTGAACGGAGAGCACTCCGGTTAAATAATCTCCGCGATTGAGTATTTTTTTTATAAATTCTTTTTTTCGTTTTTGATCTTTTATTTATTAATTTTTTTTTTTTGTGTAGGTTGGCAGTTCTAATGATTTACGCTACAAGATTTAAAAACATAAAAACTCAATCCAACATAGTTGCTGCTTACGAGTATGTTTTACAATGCAAAATGTAGCAATCGGTGAATTTATAAAAAAAAAAAATACTTGGAATTAAAACCTTTCTTCGAAATATCAAGAAAAACCCTCAGGGATTTTTATAAAATCTGAACAAAAGTAAAGAAAGCTCGCTAAAGTACAGTAGAAATGCTGGGAAATCGACATATAGTACATATTTTCCTTTTGACTACAACTTTTTTTAATGACTAGAAAATGGGTTTTAAAAATTGTCATGATCTTTTTGAAAGTTAAAAAAGAGAGTAAGTAAAAATAGCCCACAAATTTAATTATATTGTACATAAAATATTTTCTAAAGTTTATACATTGCTTCTTGACTTATTCCGCGTCTCTATTTATTTTTTGTTCGCTATTAGCAATCAATTGCCTGAAAATATGCGACGCATCGCTGTAGACTATGAATATAGAATTTGATGATATTTCTGAGATAAAAAAGCGTTCTGCCAGTTATTGAAAGTCCCATTATAATTATGTCAGAAAGTCCCATTATAATTATGTCAGTCTCAGAGATTAGCTTTTGCAAACCGACAGAGAGACAAGAGCTAAGCATCTAGTGGTGAGCATAACTGAGTGCGTGATAATTTTTTTTAATTCACAATATTTTTCGAGAAAGATTTTTAAATTTTTTTTATTTTTAAGTTTCTTCATTCTTTAATCAAAAATATGAATATAAATAAAGCTTCCAAGCTATTATATTTACGATGTTTAGAACAATTCAACAAATTTTCAAAAAAAATTTTCAATCTGAGTCTTTAGAAAATTTTCGGGCACACATAGCTCATAAAATTTTACTAAGCTTATTGCCAGTCATGTTATCGGAATGGAAACGAACGTTCCGGCTTTGAAAGTATTCGATGCGGTACCAGCTGGTGGTAGCAGAGAAAGAGGAGGGCTCTCTCTGCGTTCGAAAGATCAGGTGAAGAAGGACTAGACTTCATTTAGTGTGTTCAACTGGCGCTGGTTAGCACGAGAAAGAAACGACTGCTTATATTCGGCCAAAATCGCGTAAACGGTTAGCGCAACAATCAAAAGGAAGAAGAATTGCCAATTTTAAGCATCTAAATAATAGCTTGTATTTTGAATAATTTTGTTTTTTCTTAATACGGGATCTTTAAAAAAAAATTAAAAAGAATCAATTCATTTTTTATAAATTAAGCTTGTAATACGTAAAAAACCTGCAAGAGCCGTGGCCAAAACAATACATATTACTACTTGGCTGATTACGGGTATGAGCACAAAAAGTTCAAACACTGCGCCCCACAAGCAAATAATAGATTTCCAATGGCGCGTGGTAAAAAACTACTTTTATATGGACGATTTTAACTACGCAAGCTACAGATATGATTATGGAACTTTTGTGGCGAAATTCTGTTTCTAAAAAACACAATGCGTCCTTTCTAAAGCTTATCCAAGCAATAAAATACACATATAAACCATACTTTTTGGTTTTCACAGTGGCTCAAAAAAGAACTCGGACACCCAAGTGATATGGTTTTAAATCAAAAAATATATTTAAAAATGCAAATCTAATTATAGGTCACATTTATTTTCGGTCTTCAAGCGAATTTTCCTAAACTACATAAACAAACTTCAACTCATTCGTACATAGAAAATATACTTAGAAAAATACATGACAAAAGAGAACTCGGACAATTATTTATATAAAGTAGTGTTAGGGAAATAATATTAAACAAACAACAATATAGTGAATACTTAGTCGGCAAGCCTTTCTTTTTTCTCACAGCATTCAGTCTTCTTGGCATGGATTCGACTAGTTTCTTGCATGTTAAAGGATCTATTTTCCTCTTCTTTAATAGCACCTGCTATCACTTTCTTGTTTATAATAGCAGGCTTTTTCAGTTGGTTTCCCAAATGAGCCCACAGATGTTCAATTGCATTAATATCTGGAGATTGTAGAGGTGTTTCGAGTACTTTCGGGCAGTTATACATAAGCCATTACATGGACATCAAGTGCCTAATGCTCGGGATCGTTGTCTTGATAGTGCTAGAAATTGTACTTAATTCCCAATTTTTCAGCATTTTGGACCAAATTTTCTTTCACAATTGTTAGGTATGGTTTGTGGTCCATTATGCCCTTAAAGAGGCACACATTTTCCAGTTACAGGAGCGGACATACAACCACCCATGTTTAACTGTCGGACGCAATTTTTTTTTTTTTCAGCAACTCTTCCTTAGGTCTTCTCCACATATACGATTGTTCATCTCACCTAAATATGTTAAACTTGCTTTCATCTGCAAATAAAACGTCCTTCCAGAACTTGAAATTCTTATCCCCATAACGCTTTGTGAATTTTATTCTCTTGTGTCGGTTAATCTCGTTGACGAAAGGTTTTTTCGTGTAACTCTCAAATTAGAAATATTATTTTACATCACTATTTGTATACTTTTGTTGCAGTTAAAATTAAGGTGTTGGGCGACTTCTATTGCAAGCTGAGGAGTGCTCAAATTTGGATTTTTCTTAATTTGTTGCACTATCCACCGTTCATCTGCATCCGAAAACAGTTTTGGCCGCCTGGATTTCTTCTTATTTTCCACGGATTTTGTTTCTTTGAAACGGTTTATGACGTCATATACAGTACAACGGGGTCTATCCACTATTTCTGCGATTTTCCGAACGGTTCTAACCTTTTCATGATGACTAAGATTTACATAAATATCTGACTTCAATTGAGCTTTGTCCACGCTGTATACCCAAGTTTATAATTTGGACTTTTATTAAACAAAACATAACTCAAATTTTACTTTACCACATAACGTTTGGTTCTTTCTTTGCACTGTTCTAACGAAAGCAAATTAACTGTGGCATTCCCCGTTTTAAAGTGCCAAACAATCACAATAATGCCAGATGTCTGACTACTTTTTTGACACCATTTTAACGAATGCTGTATGATAAATTTTTTATAACACGGAGGTAATGGATTTGTAAATTATTATTAGATACTATTTTTAAAATCCTATTACAGCGGCCGGCCTTAGCCGAATGGGTTGGTGCGTGATTACCATACGGAATTCACAGAGAGAACTTTGGATCGAATCTTGGTGAAACACCAAAATTAAGAAAAACATTTTTCTGATAGCGGTCACCCCTCTGCAGTGTATTTCCGCCATGAAAAAGCTCCTCATAAAAATATCTGCCGTTCGGAGTCGGCTTGAAACTGTAGGTCCCTCCATTTGTGGAACAACATCAAGACGAACACCATAAATAGGAGGAGGAGCTAGGCCAAACACCCATAAAGGGTGTACGCGCCAATTATATATAATAAATATATTTAACTTGCATTTTTTACAAAAATTTTGAATTTGAAGCTGCCTGCCATGTATGTCCGAGTTCTTTATAGAGCCACTGTAATTACTATCTAGTTTTATGTGATACCTTTTACCTACGGCATTACTTTCAGGTTTCTGGCTTTCTATGAGCTATAAGCGCATATAACATAATCTTCTGCGTCGCTTTTTTACATGTAAAACAATATTTACATTATGAAAAAGATTTCTCCACGCTAAACTAAAGCTAAAAGTTCGAACTTCGCCCTTTTTTGAGGTGTCACTTCGCTAAATTGCACAACTTTAAACTTTAAATTTTAAAGCTATAAGCCTCCGGAAGGTTTTCGGTTTTCAGGTTTTCGGATGGTGATATACCACGCTATCCCCCCTCTACATTCTTTTTTCCAAAGCGTGCGTACTGAATATTTCCCAAACATTGTAAATATTAAAAACAACAAAATCATTAACTACTCAGTTATTCTCGCCACTTTATGTAAACTTAAAAAATCCTGTAGTTAAAACTCCCTCACATGTATTTGAAGTTTATTTGACTGTATGCGCTCACACATACATACGTACAGGGAAAAGATTTTTTTGCAAAGCAAAATTTGTCTGCGAAAATTTATGGTCTTATTTTTATTTTATACAAAATTTATTGTTTTTTTTATGGAAATTTTTCTAACCGCACAACATTTCCTTTTACGTTTGTGTTTGCTCCATCTACATACATACTTGCGCGTCTGTTTATTCACATGTCAGGTTTTTCTTTATTCTTTATGTAACTTCACGCTTTCGTTATTTTAACCGCTCTGAGAAAACACCAACAAAAAATAAGGAATTATTATTTTAGTTACTTCATAAACTTTTTATATCATATATTCATCAATTATGCACTTCCATATTGCTCAAGCATAAATGATTTTTTCTGTGCCTACTGCCTGAGAGCTTGTTACATTATGCAGTATTTTAATTTGCGAAATTTTCCTTTATTTACATAAAAGGTTCCTTCTAATTTGAATGCTAGCCAGTCGCAACGTATGCATTTTAAATTTTTTAGGCTGTTCAACTCTTTTGCTGCCTGTTTGCTTTGTGCGAAAACATACATATATGTATCAATGGACACTTGTAAATTTTTGAGTAAAACGAAACGCATTTTGAAGCTGAAATTTTAAAGGTTTGTAATAATGTTTTTAATTTTCACACCCTCATGGTAGTATTATATTTTATTTTAGGTAAATCTTCGCGCTATTTTACAGTTTTACATGTGTTACATGGATGCACCTAAAAGCACACAAAATACAATCGGTATTGGCACTGAAGTATTTATTTATTTCACATGAAAGCGCTACTCCGATTCTTGTTGTTTTTTTTTTTTTTTGGTGTAGAACATTAAAGTTTTCGCTCGCATTTAAAATAAAAAATGCAATTGCAGGGCACATTGAACAGATACCATTTGCACAGCACCGGATTTAAGTTTTTTCGAGCTATTTAGTTCTAAAATTCGCAAGTCCTGGTTAAATTACTCATAATACTAATTTTTGTTTGTAAATTTTGGCATTCTAAAGATTAAAAGCAAAAATAAAATACATTGCTCTTGTTCTATTTCTTCTACTTATACTACCTGCTCAATGTACCTTGGCACTTAGTAAAATTTTTTTTAATTTTTAGTTTTAATTTATCGGCACATCTGTTGCCATGCAGCTCAATTATTATCCATTTGTTCACTGCACTTAACGCCTAGTACACGTGCTCTCCAAAGCTTCACCAATAAATGAACACATTTCTTTTAACTTTTCATATTTATATTTTGAAGCAATAAAGAAGCTGGTTAGAACTTTATTGAACACCCACTGCGTTGGTTTAAAATTTTTCAAATTTTTTCAAATTTCACCCATTCTCATTTCAGCGCAAAAATGTATAGCACAAATGAGCTAATTTTCAAATATTTCCGAATTGCTAGATTTTTTTTTTCCAAAATATTTCATTTGATATTCTTTCAGTATCACTTGAAATTTCGCTTCTTATTACTTTACCTCGATTCAAACTACGCTCCAGATTCGCTATGTTCTGTTCGATGTCGAGAAGCATCTGTTGATCATCGTCCAAACTTTGGCTGCTACAGCTAATATTCTGCTGCTCCTGTATGGGTCGCACCAGATTGGTCGGCTCAAAGTTACCAGCAGCATCGTCGGGAGATGTGTATCTCGCCTCGAATACAACAAGTACCTGCGTATACAAAGGAAAAAAAACCAAAAACGAAGAAGCGAAAACATAAAATAGAGTTCACATTTGGTAAATATTGAGAAAATTGCAATTAAGAGCGTGCATACAATGTAACTAAGAGAGCAAATGGCAATGGGAAGGAGCACAAATGAATGCTATTAATGTGAGCGCACGCGGTGTCCTTTGCTTTGGCGCGCATTTTCCCTTTTATGAGGACAATGTTGCAGGGCCAATGGGGTGATGGCGCTTGTTTTGTGTTGTAGCTAATCTTTACTGTTCGGCAGTGCCCACGAGCCCAGTTGGCGTTCGGCGTGACGATTGCTGCCCGGCAACTGGGCGTTAAAAAAAATGCTTCATTCACATGGGAAAACAGCTGTGCCGTGCCGGCCACCTTGACAAGGAAGTTAAAAAATCAAAGGCGTGCATAGTTGACAGCAGGCAACTATATAGTATTTTTACAAGCCACTTATACATAAGTATGCACACACATGTTGTTGTTGTTGCTTTGCTCTTATGGCCTTTATGGCGTGTGCAAATAACACATTTTGAGGCCATTAGCAACAGGTTGAACGGATCAGCGCGGCATTTGATAGCTAACATTTTCCCCATGTCCTTCAAATCCAAGGCAAATGCCGCGCTAAAGACAAACGTTACACTTAACCTGCTAGAGATGCCTTAGTAGATAGGATTATTTTTAAAATGTGTTAAAATATAACCTTCGCCTAATGAGTCGGTAGGAGTGTTTATTAGTCTTTTTTTTCAAATTTCTTAAAATATTTTTTAATAAAAATTCAGAAATCTATGCCTAAACTTTTTGCTGCTGGTGATGCCTTAACCGGTGGGAATATTTATAATTTTTTTTTTTAAATTGTTAAACTTTGTTTGTAGCAGTAATTTAAAAATCTACGCTCAACTTTTTTACTGCTGGTGATGCCTTAACCTGTAGGATTACGTGATGAATTTTAATTTTAATTTTAATTTATTTCTTTTTCTTTCAATAAAAATCCTTAATATACATACAGAGAAACTCAAATACACTCAATGAATCCCATGATTTAAATACAAGACCAACTAGTAGAGATGTCAATCCTGAAATTCCGGGATCCCAGTGTTTTTGTTCCCGAATATAAGATAGAAAAATCTCCTTTTATAGCAAAATGGCAACACTGATAACCGCTTTGGGTTTACAACAAAGTGTGTAGAGAACAGTAGGATTTTTTTTGTATTCAATGTTCAACTATTTAAATGACCAATATATTAATATTTGAATAATATTAATAATAATATGAATGGAGTCCCTCAAGGGTCCCCTTTGTCAGTTGTATTATGTGTCATAGCATTTGAACAATTTAATAAAATTATTTTAAAATATAGAAACATAGGTCTATCTGTTTATGCAGATGACGCAGTAATTTTTACAAAAGAAAACAATTTAACTAAAGTAAACAACACATTTAAAAACATAATTACAGACATAAATACGTGGGGTGAGCTTTTCGGAGCAAACCTATCAATTGGAAAATGTAAAATATTGCATATTTGTAAAAAACGTAATTGTTTATACCCCACTTTGACAATTAATAAATTGAATATTGAACATGTAAGCTTCTTAAAAATTTTAGGCATAACATTTGATAAAAGATTTAAATTTAAGCAACATTGTTTAGTTTTAAGTAGAAATCTAGCTGCCAGACTCAATATACTCAAGTATTTGTCATCCAAACTCTCCTTAATCCATATAAACACCTTAGTCAATATCACTAGAGCAATGATACTTTCTAAGATAGACTACGGCCTACCTGTGTACGCATGGACCGCCAATACTTATATTAAGCTACTTGATGCTCCATACCATACCGCTGCTCGTCGTAGTATAAACGCGTTCCCAACATCCCCCGTAAAATGCGTTTTGGCAGAAGCTGGTCTCCCTACTATAAAGGAAAGAATAAATCTACGACAAGTAGTTCGACATAACAACAACTCTTCGCAGTACAGGAAAGAAACTACCGGAGCAACAATTGGAATTTTTTATATACGGACGGATCAAAAACCAGCACTAACACCACGTTCGCTGTAGTTCATCAACAAGGATTGCTCATTTCTGGAGGTCAGTTACCTGAACACTGCTCGGTGCTCACAGCGGAAGCAATGGCCATATACAAAGCAGCGGTTTTCGCACAGTGTAATAAAGGAAAGATCCTCATTTGTACTGATAGCATGTCGTATATTAAAGCCATACAAAAGATTTATAGTAGTAGCAAATTGGTTGAAAAAATAAGAAACCTTTGTCTTCGAAACTTAAAAAAGATCAACATTATGTGGGTACCAGGCCTAGGCAACGAGCGAGCCGACGAAACAGCAATAAGCCCATTATTTCCAGTTTATTGACAGAATGGTATACGTTTAGGTATCGGTTTACTGAATTTAACGACAAGCCCAAGCCATCTCTATACCGAAGCAATACACCTCGATATTTATCAAGCCAGTTCGCCCGACTAAGAATTGGACATACTAAACTCACACACCAACACCTCCTCACAGGAGGTACCCAACAAAGTGTCCATTTTGTGATAATAACTTATCAGCTGACCATCTTTTAAACGATTGTCGCACCTTAGAAAGTTTCAGGAAAAAAACACTTCGGATCCAACAAACCTTCTGCTCTACTGGCTACTGTTTCTACCACCAATTTAACTGCTTTAAATAATTTTTTGAAAGATTGTAACTTAAGTACTACGATTTAATATGATTTGCTAATAATAGCACAGACTATTCTATCTAACTATCGAGTTGTAGGCCCTGGTAGCTAGTACTCGTTCTTGTATTAGTTTTAGTATTATATTATATAATAAATAAATAAATAAATAAAATAATATGAGTGTACGGCCCTCCGCTTCAGGTACGTACATACAAGGTGAAGACTAAAATAAACAAGGCTGAGCTGAAATAGAAACGACAGAAGCTTTGTTTTCATAACTACGGGTTTATTTATTCAAAATAGTCACCTCTGGCTTCGATACACGGTTTTTCGCGATCGAAAAGCTTTTCGAAAGAGTGTTGAGGTCATTGACCGGAATGTCCTTCCGGATGTCAGTACAAGCCTTTTGAATGGCCTCTACGGACGCAAAACGTTGTAAAGGAAGTGCTTGTCTTTTCTCGCCTCTTTAATGAGGTCTTTCGATTGTTGAATTCTGAGCAATTTTTGGTCCTCAGTTAATTTGTGGGGAATGAGACGTGCACAGACCTTTCGTAAGCCCAACTGATCAGTTAATTGCGATAAATCAATGTTTTGGAGATATTTAACTCCGATTCCATGAATTCCAATGATAATATTGGGTTCATTTTTGATAAATTTAAATTTATTTTCGGTGATTACTGATTTTGGATGGCTCGTATGCTGAACCGAATGTCACCAAGCTTTCACTAGAAGTCAACTAGGGATGTAACTTTCAACGCACTAACTCATTAAAAAGATGACTACATCAAAAACGCCAAACTTGTTTATTTTGGACTTCACCTTGTAGATAAGAAAATTAAATTGTGGCTTTAAAATTTTAAGTTTACGCCACACCCCACAGATTTTATCCTGCACTAGACGGGGTCCGAAGAGCTTTTATCGGCATACCATAAATTACTTTATCAGGTATGTGCATGTTAAAGTATTATTAAATAAATGCGTATAAATTTCACTATTGTCTTTGCTTTTGTTATTAATGAAATAATTTTCGCTTTAAATAAAATACTAATTAAAAGACATTTATTAATTATTTATTAGAGAGCTTTTCAAATTTTTTTGAGTTGAGATAAATATCTACATATTGGGATACATCTTGGAACTTCGGTTTCGTAACATCGAAAAAATCGGCATCTCTACTAGATAGGTAATCTCACTTGGAGTTGTATCTTAACTTTTTTTAACTTTCCGCCTCTCATACTCTTCAATTCACAATTTTTCTATTATTTCCCTTCTCTCGTGCTTTTTTATATTTTTTTCGTATTTTTTATTTCTACTTGATTTGGTTTGTTTTACCTATACTGGTTTGTTGAAATTGAAGTGAAACTCAGTGGGGTATTTTTGATGTAATTATGTAGGTGCGTGCGAAGAGGAGTGCGTGTGAGAGAGCATCAAGGCTTTAAACCCCTTGCCGTTTCAAGGCTGCGTATAGTACTCGTAATTTGAGACACTGAAGCATGGATGCTACTCCTGAAATGATTCCATTTGCTTTGTAATGAGTTTTGCCGCGTGTAAGGCATTAACTTGGGAATTAAAAGTTACGCAAATAGGTAGATATTTATACATAAATATTAATGATGCAAAGGCACTGCGTAGTGGAGTGCTTTGCTTCACCCAATTATAATGCCTTCTGTTTTTCAATGACAAAGTAGAGTTGGGTTGGACTGAGCGTATGTGCCTTTCTTCTGGCTGCAAATGGCCGATACCTCAACCTTCTCCGCGGTATAGCGGTTCATTTAAGAAGACGGTGCATTGGAGTTTTCGGAATTAGTCGCAGAAACGGCAAGAATCGGTGGACCATATCCCAATAATCTGCAGATGACTACACAGTCTGCAATGGTCTGTGAGAATACCCGTGAGCATATATTCTTGGGGAGATTTATACGTTTTTAAACCTTGTTAGTTTGTACCTCCCAGAAAGAATTTCGCCTGACGTAGCCCTATAGTTTGGTGACACCTAACCTCACGACACCGAACACGACGCCCAAAAACACCTGCCAGGCAGTATAGCTCGTAGAGCTCCTCTGTTCAAACAAGCAAATTTAAGGAAGAGGTAAAGTTTTACTACAAAGCACAAGTTACGGTGTGGAGCAGACTGTCGAAAAAACACTTTAACATTCTTTGAAGAGATTAGACAAAAATAAATTTATTTTAAAATAATGCTGAACCGCGATTCACAAAAGAAAAAAAACAGTCAAGCACAGTGGTGGCAATGATTCAGAGAGGCTTTATCAATTTTATATCAAATCGAATGCAAATCATAGTGAACTCAGTGGTTATTGATTAAATTTCGATAACTTAAAGAGCATTTTTAATGTTTAAAATCACTAAGTTCTTTTCGTATTGCATTTATTTCTATTTCTTACATATTTTAATGACCATATGAGTATTTCGTTTTTGTTCCTATTGTCACTAGTTTAAGTTTTAAAAGATCCTTTAAGGAAAATTTATATATTTTACATTAATCTATGAAATAAAAACCACGTACATTTGAATATCTGTTATTATAAATTTAAAAAACTTGCATTTTCCGTATGAATATGGGAGTACCTGTTTTAATTACCGTATTTGCGTATCCTTACATAGTAGAAGCAATTTAGATTTTTCGGTTGGCATAGAAACAAAGTTATTATAGTCCAGCATGTCTCAATACTTTTTAACAATGTTTCAAGGTTACCAAATTTTAGTCATTGAAATCTCTAAAATGTTGAGAAAAGTACAAAACTTTCTTTCAAACATAAGATTTGACGGCTAGAATTCTCTACGAAAATATTTGTCAGAAAATTTCAGTGGAGGTTACCGAAGACACAAACACCGTTGATAGTAGCTTTTACTCGTAAGCATTAGAAAATCAACTGTGTAGTGCTTCATGCTCTCTATCTGTTTACGCCAAATTTTTCTACCCGATTTCCTCCACATTATTTTCTTTCTCCCCATGGCGAATACCAGGAAACAGCTGAATTGACATACATCACATTAATTTGGTGCATTAGCGAAAGAGTGCTCAGACTTTCTCTTTGCTTCTTGCAACTACTCTCTTAACTCCGTACCCGAGTCAAGTACGATTACTC
Organism: Anastrepha fraterculus; assembly: GCA_037575425.1. Taxonomy (NCBI): domain Eukaryota; kingdom Metazoa; phylum Arthropoda; class Insecta; order Diptera; family Tephritidae; genus Anastrepha; species Anastrepha fraterculus. The sequence continues at coordinate 185,108 of JAYXIM010012531.1, read as the reverse complement.
TCAGTAGGAAGTAACGAGCGCCGACAATGTATGTAGACGTAATTGCATGCAACATGTGCTTTCCTTTGACTGCTTCCGATACCTCGCACGTAATATCTACAAATGTCTGCATTTGTATGTATGTGATTATGAATATATTATACACTTTCAACGATAAATACATGGACGTAGGCATAGTAGTTAGCGCAAACGAAAGCGAAGCGTAATCAAAACAAAGAGCAAAAATACGCTAAACTATAAGTAAATTAAATTTGAAAATTATACAAAAGGAAAAAAATGCTTTATTCGTTTACGTTTGTCAGTATGTCGTAAGATATAACTGTAGCTATGTAATATATGTATGTATGTTATTTAAGTTTGTGGAATGTAATAACTGTCAGTGACGTGTTGACTACAAATAAACGACTACTGGACATGCAAAGCAGTTCGAAGCAAGTGCCAAAAGGCGCACATACACGTATTTAACAAACCTGCCTTCACGCACACAAGCATACAGAATGTCCAGGAGGACATGCACAACGACTGAAAGGCAAGCTTTTGTTACCGAAGCGATATTTCATTGCCGGCAATTATCGAAAAAAGTGGTTTATGGCGAAAAAGTTATTGACAGCATGAGTCCTCCATGAAAGCGAACGCGTTGAAAGATAGAAATAGGAACAAAAGTACTTAAACGCCATGTCACACACTCAAAAGTTCGCCACAATTTTGCTTGCTGGCGTTCCTAAAGCAACTGCCAATCAACTGGCGAAATGACAACTATCCAATTAGAGTGGTGCGCTTTGAAGTGATAATAATATGTACTTCACACAGTCTGTTAGCTATCAGCATTGCGTCTAATTTTGCAAGGTAAATAATTATTTGCTCACTCTAGACTTGAACTAAAATTCCTTTAATTTCTTCTAAAAATTATTTGCGCTTCAATCGGCCAATTAATTAAGTTGAACTGACTTCCACTGAAAACATTTATTTAGCTTGTACCTTAAGGCGTAAGTGAAATTTCTGGAGCCTTTCAATATCTTCATCTAGCGTGTGCTGCCAGCTACTTATTTGTTAGTAAATGTTTATACTAGATTTTATCTTAAACAAACCGTGCTACCGCATCACCTGTGGTCGCAGGCTTGCAAATTAAATATCACTTGTTGCCGCTTTTTCTTTTTTCTTTGGTTTCCTTGCTTGCCACAAACACACCAGTGCTCGCCAGTGGATCACAACTAATGACTTTTTGTGTTGTTTGCACATCTTCTCGTTATCATAATTTACTTGTTGCTCTGTTTATGCTCTTACCTACATTCCTGTAGCCAGCGGCAATAGACAACAGACCACCGCTAGGTTGTTAGGTAATCTACCAGTGTTGACTTTTTACTGTCTGGCTGTGTGATTCAGTTCTTTTTAAGTTTAAGCTTTTGCTTTTCATAAAATTGGTGCTTTTTTGTGCCTCTCGTTCGTTTCACAAAACCACATAACGTGAACCGTTGGGTAGTGAGAAACTTTGCTCTTAACCCTTCCTCTGTATAAGGAGTACAAATATGTGTATGTGAATATGTGTTCATAGGCAATTTTTTGTATTGGCAATGGTAAATATAGAAAGTCTTGCTTATAAGTAATCGGTTTCTGAAAATTTCGAAATTTAAAGATATTAAGTGAAGCAATTTCAAATAAAGTTCGAAGTTTGCTCTTAGACTTTACTATTAGAATATCCTTTTGGAACTTCTCAATTTAAGCTTCGCGGGAATATCGATAAAAATAAATTGTCAAAAATGAATGAGTAGTCAAAACTGTTAAATACGACGCGCTGCTATTATTTCGACTCCCACTGCACTTTAGGTTGAACATAATTTTATTAAAAAATGAAACATATTCATTCTTTACAGGACACCCCCTAGAAATGTAAGGCATCCAAAAATACTAAACATGAAGTTTTAAGCCGGTCGGAGAAATTTTAAAGATTCCGAGTATAACCTCAATTTTAAAAAATGTTTTTTGGCGCAATCAAATATATTTTTTTTCTTTTTAATATTTTTACAATTTATTTTTTAAGACAAATGTATCACAACGGAATATCTGAACTTAAAAGTGGGGATATGAAAGGACATTTAAAGATCTTAGAAGACTCAAAGAAGAAGACCCAAACCAATACTCTTCAGGAACTTCCAAGTTTTAATTAATGAACGCACAGACTGGAGAACTAATTCTATCACTTTCAAACCTGGATCTCAGCTACGGTTTACTGATTGGTCCAAATTGGAAAATGGCAGAACAGGGGCATGAATCAATGGGCCTAAATTCAAAAATCGATTCCGATGGGACTCTACCCAACAATATTCCAGGCAGAAATACATGCCATTGAAATATATGGCATTCTTAGCAGGAAAATGAGAGGTACTCACGTCTACATACTTTCAGATAGCCAAGCGGCTCTAAAAGCCCTTCTACCAACAACTATCACCTCTAAATTGGTAAATGATTGCCTAAACCTTCTCAACACGTTAGCAAACCTCAACATAGTAACACTAGGCTGGATTCTGGGACATGAAGGGCATGAGGGAAATTAAATGCCTGATGACCTTGCCAAACAAGGAGCAAATATGCAACTTACTGGTCCTGAGTCTTTCTGTGGACTCACAAAAAGCCACATTAATGAATTCCTTAGGAAATGGGAAGAAAGGAAATTTGCTGCAAACTGGCTAAACTGTGCCGGTTACCGTCAAGCCAAACTATTCCTAAGTCCCAACAAAGGAATAGCTGACAAGCTACTCTCACTAAGCAGAGTAGATCTGCGTCTTTTAACAGGATATCTTACAGGTCACTGCAGCCTGAGGTACCATCTAAATAATATTGGTCTATCCGAGACCAATGTCTGCCGCTTTTGCGAAACGGACATAGAGAGCTCAGAACATGTGCTTTGTGAATGTCCTGCGTTGGGCAGACAGAGACTTCATCACCTTGGTGGTATCGTAGTATCTCCATGCAATCTTTGAAACAACAAACCTAAAAATGTGCTAAAATTTTTAAAAAGCCTAAAACTCTAGGGTTACAAAAATTGGCCTTTCACAATAGATCAGCTATGGTCACAGTGCGTAGTGGTAATTTTTTGTCCAAGTGGGTTCCTCACAAGGGCAGCCATTTAACCTAACATAAGACAAACTGTGTATATAAATTAAAAAAAAAATTGGAGAACAAAATTATATTCTTTGTCGGATATGAATAATTTTTTGATAATATCTAACAAAATTCCTCCAACATTTTTTACTTATTATTGTTTTTTTTTTGTTTTGAAGCGGAATTTACCAGATTCTTTATAATATTTATATAATATAAAATGCGATATTTGCTTTAAATTGAAATATATTACAAATATATATTTGAAAAAAAAAACATTTATTTAATGGTTTTTGGAAATAAACGATTATTTATAATTTTTGATGAAAAAAAAGCCCACTCAGATATTTTTTATTTCTTTATTTAATTGGAATGCCCTCGGTTGTTTTTAATATTTTTAATCTTTTTTTCATTGCGGAGGAAAATTATATTTTTTGTTGTATATTTTAACAACACATTTTTAACATTTTTGGCAAACTTCTTTTAATTTTTTTTTTTGTGGTGGTTTTTAATCTTTGTATAAATATTTTTTAATTTATTAAAAAACGTAAAAAAACAAAAAAAAAAAACTCATTCCTCAACTTCAAAAGCAAAAAAACCTTATCCTTCCAATCTTTACTCCTGCACAAAAGTCAGCGCATTATTTGCATTGTAGCTGCTAAAACAAGCAAAAAACAAAGAAAAGACACATAGGCATACATTGCATCAGTAGCGTCAGCAAGAGGAAGCGGGCAGCCACGGTAAAAGCGCAGACACACCAAATTTAGCTGATCAACCATCCGTGTGATCCTTGTGGTAGTAAAATGTGACACACAGATGGCGCTCCAAGCAGTAAGAAAGTAAGTAAGCAACGACAGGTGGGCATTCCCACTACTGTGGACTGGTGGCGGCAGGCTAATCACCTACCCTATCAGAAATCAAATAGATTAATGAAACCAACGCAAGACAAATCTTGGCGAGGATCTATGCTCCCGCAGTGTGCACGAGGAAAAAAAACCAAATTTTTTTAAATATTGAAGAAAAAATTATATAGTTTTGTGGACCATTTTCGGATATGAACAATTTTTTGATAAAAATGCGTACTAGATTTTTTTATTTATTTATTTACTTTTTGTAAAGGAACATCCACGGTTCTTTTATAAAATTTGAGTTTAGTTTTATTATTTATTATATATTAAAAAACTGTATTTGAGAAAAAAATTTTTGTTTAAACTATATTTGAAAAACAAATTTTTTCTAATATGTTTGAATGTGAACAATGTTTTCTAATTTTTATCAAAAAACCCTCATAGATTTTCCTTTCCTTCCTTTTCTTAAGTAGAATACCTTTAATTGGTTTTAATATTTTTATAATTTTACGTTTTTTAATTATAATTTTAAGTATTAAAAAAAATTGAGAAAAAATATATTGTTTGTTAAACATTAAAAAAAATCCCTTTGTCTTTTTAAAAAACATAGACTAGGACTTCTTATATTTTCCAGTAATAGCTCAGTTATCTCTACAAGTTTCATAATGGGATTCGCATCGCGTGATGTTACAGTTTGTCAAGAATGAGTTTTGACATGGAAAATAAATTCCATTTTTCGATTTCAATAGAAAAAATAGCACTCTTTATTCATCTTTGACTTTTTTTTGTATTGATTCATATTTACGAGGGGCTCCTTTTATATGTCGGGATTTGGCAGCCCTGGTGTTGCAATCTGGCAACTGACAGCTGTATCGCAAAGTTTGACATTTTTTGGCTTTTACGTACTCAGCACGTTTTGAAATACAAGCGCTATTTGTGTTGTTTACAGTAACTTAAAAGATTCATCTCGGTCCAAAAATGGAATTAAATCGTGAACATTATCGTGCGATTATTTTTTACAAATTTCGACGTGGATTAACTCAGCAACATTGCATGGATGAACTTAATTCATTTTTTGGCGATGAAGCTCCATCAAGGACCAGTGTTTATCGATGGTATGGTGAATTCAATCGTGGTCGTAGTTCACTCCAAGACGAATTTCGCGAAGATCGTCCAAAATCAGTTCTTGTTCCGAAAACCATTGATGCTGTGCGCGAGCTGATATTGCAAGATCGTCATGTGATCTATCGTGAGATTGAGACAATCTTAGGCATTAGTGGGACCAGCATACATTCAATATTGCATTAACATTTGACTGTCAAAAAAATTTGTTCGCGTTGGATCCCACACAATTTGTCAATCGCTCAAAAAAAGGCTCGTGTCGATTGGTCGAAGGAAATGCTCAAAAAATACGATCGCGGGGCTTCGAAACACGTCTATGACATCGTGACAGGTGATGAATCATGGATTTACGCGTACCCGAAAGTAAACAGCAGTCGACTGTATGGGTGTTTCAAGATGAGCCAAATCCAACAAAAGTTGTTCGCGCATGAAGCACTTCCAAGCAAATGGACCTACCTGCAAGATTTTGCTCTAATCTACACTTTTTTCCCGCTCGATTTATAACATTATAAGATGTCCGACGTGTTACCGAAAATATTTAAGACAATTCCTGAACACTCTTACCCACGTGGTAATTATAATATAATAATTGCGTAAATAAAATCTTTTGCCAGGCATTCTAAAAACACAGCATATAAATTTGAAGTCCGAACAAAGCAAAAGTCTTTCACTGAATGACAAATCGAAAGCATCAAAGTGATCATTGCAAAGCAGAGATAACAATAAATTGAAGTTAATTGCGCAACATATTCTTAAAAACTTGAAAAAGCAAAATATAAAGACAGTATTTATGGCATTAAAAAGCTCCTCATACTCGTAAACAATAAAAAACTATTTGTCATTCGGAGGCGATATAAAACTGTAGGTCCATCCATTTGTCTAAAAACACAGGCCACACATTGAACCTTTGCTTAAAGTATGGTTATTATCTAGGATTATTTTATAATCTCAGATTTTGGGAGAGAAATTTTGTATGGAAAATCTCGCTTTTTATTTACGGGTTGGAAGTTAAGCACGAAAAAGTAGATCATCTTGTTATATGTGAACATATTATTAGACACACTTCAAATATACACTATTTCATTAATATTGCGTAAAAATAAATTGTATGAAGTAATTTTTGTCCGAAACACAAATATGGAAGAAATATGCCTGCATCACTTTGATAGTGTTATAAAGGTTCCGTTTTCATATAGATACTTATGTACATACGCGTATACATATATATAAGCATATATTTATTTCAAAAGGGTTACTAAAACGTAGAAGCTACAACAAATATATTTTCTACTATTTGTTTAGGGGCATAAAGCTATTATTACAAATAAGCAAGCGTACTAATATCCAAGTGTTAATATATATTAATTTGTGTGTTTGTGTGTCTTGAATGAGAAATGAAAATGTCCACATAAAATTACGTCCTTAAATATTTGTGGGCGTATATAAAAGTATATAAGAGTAATGATGCGAGATTTTTATTTTATGTGCTCAAATTTGTTCCTTTGGTAGAAAATTGTAATCCTTTAATGCTATAAGCTCTATGAATAGCCTTTAGAAAAGGAAGTTTTATATTATTAATTTATATGCCACATTAGAAAATATATAAATAAATTTAAACCAGCCTTCAGTTGTGGTTGAGTGTGAGGGCTGCCATCTCACATAAGGGGGGAAGTACCTTTAGAGGGCCGAAAAAAACCAGTTTTTCGTGATTTATTTTTGGGAAAATGAAAACAGTGCACATGAAATTAATATGATATATATTTAGGGCAATGCTCCAAGAAGAAAAAAGCGTATTTAACATTATTATAAATAAGCAATTAATTGAGTTATGGCGGTTCACGTAAATCGTGTCGCCGCTGACATCGAATTCGGCGAAAGCGATCCTGACCGCAACTTTCATCTGAAATCATAAAATCAAACATTATTTTACTCAGGAGGGTTTTTTATCCTAGATAGACTACAATCTCTAGCAAATTCGAAGATTAACCATTAAAATGAGGCTTCAAAAAAAACTTTTGGTTTTTTTTGCAAAAATTTTCAAACATTTTTGTGTTAAAAAGTATCTAAAAATTATTTTTTCTTTTCGTCCGTAGTCTACCTAGAGTAGCTTTTTATGCCCTTTAAAATGAAACCTTGATGAAGAAAATTGGTTCAATACTTTTTCCGTAATCACTTACGCCAATTTGAAAAACAGGGTTTCGAGAAAACGCCGTTTAAAGTTCGCGGTCAAGGAAAAAGAAACTCGGTCGGCTCGGCGCGCGCCACTTTCAAGTGGCATATCTTCCATAATTTTCAAGATCGGCTTTTGAAATTTTGCAATAATATTCTTAGAGCATATACCTATCGGTTAAGACAATAAAAAAAAATCGATTTTTTGAAACGTCTAAAGGTACTTCCCCCCATAAGCTGGGTGGGTGGTGGCTCTCGTAGACAACTAAGTCGATTGTGTGATCACAGTAGGCACTTTTACCTCCGCTTAATAATACTTATTATATATTTAACCAATGGGTATTTAATTATGAAGCGCAAAAAGTTGTAAATACTTGCTGAATTAGATATTTCGTTGTCACGTCTTGCCAGAGTGGCGCAGTTTCGGAGGTGGTGAACTCATTTTTGCAGTTTTAACAGAAATCGGAGATAAGCTTTCTATCCACCGCAATGACTCGCAAGGTCTATAAGCATGAAATGAAAATTCCGTTGGAGATGGCGTTACACACTTTTTGGATGGCTGTTACATCCACGAAATGCTCTCCTTTCAACCCATTTTTCTGGAAAAGGTAAAAATCTCACGGTGTCTAATAAATTGAATAAAGGAAGGAAAGGAAAATTAAAATTCGATTTATACAGGTTATAAAATTCGAGGTTATACAGGGGTTACAGGTTTTGACGGTGTAACAAACACCAACTTTATTCTGCGTGATATCTCATATGAATGTTTGATTAGAGTGCAATGCTTTTATGCTTTTCAGATGACCAATTTCAACATTATCAATTTTAATGAAGAGTTTATAAAAGTTTTGATGAAAGCATTTGAGAATTAAAACATTTTTGATAGCGTTTAGGTCTTCGCCTCATTTGAAATGGTGTTTTTTGGGTGTTTCTTTAAAAGCGTGTTAACACGTTCCCTGTCCCAATACAAAAATGCAAAATTGACCGACAAGTCCAACAGGGTTTTTTGAATAATTTGTTTTTTTGTAGTCATAGGATAGCTTTAGTAATAAAACAAAAAACGGACGTAAGGTATTTCTACCTGAAACACATGTGGTTCATATACCCCCTGACGCACATATGACTCAGGAACGTATCAGTGCTTATCAAGCGCACGTTTACTGAACCATATGTGGCTCAGCGGACAAGGAAAGTGTTAAACGAAAGCGAAAAAAGATTTTATATTTTTGTTTTCATAATTTTATTTTCTGTTATATTGCTAAAAAATAAAAAGCTTTTTTTTTGGCCATACGAGATTCGTTCAAAAAGTTGTCAGCCTTCAAAAAACGTTCTTCCAAAAAAGTGTATGTCGGTGGCGACACGATTTTCGGGACTCACAGGTGTCTGAAATCAAAAAGACAAAAAGACGACCTTTAAAAAAAAAAAATTTGAAAAAATTGCGGAGGTTCAAAGACCAAGAACCGTTTTTAACAATAAAATACCAAAATTTTGTTCCCCAATCGATCGTAGTTCGCACGAATATAAAATTAATTCTACGTCATCTAAATTTTATTTCATCAAAATCGGTTCAGTAGAACTGGCTATATCTGTGCCCATTGTCCATGTGAGGACCGTTTTTTGAAGGCTGACAACTGTTGGAACGAAGCTCGTATGGCCAAAAACAACCTTTTGTTTTTTAACAATGGATCAAAAAATACTGAAAGGTTAGGTTAGGTTGACCTGGCTGGCTGAAAGCCATCTCATAGACCTATTGATCCTTAGTGTTACCAGATGGAGCTAGACCCTTACGTTTCCTTGTAATACGTCTGCGTCTTTTGCGAATCTTAGTAAACTTTGGAGCTCTATCCCCGAGAGGTATTCTTACTTCTCATATTGTAACGCTCCTAAGCATTTTAATCTGGTTTTAGTTAATGCAGGGCAAGCACATAGAAGGTGTTCTAGCGTTTCCCTCTCTTCTAGTTCAAAAACTGCAGCTATCATTGTTTGTAATTCCCATCTTGTATGCGTGCGCCGCTAGCAAATTGTGGCCTGCCAGCAAACCGTATTTTCATGTCGGCAGCGATGTCATTGTATACCGTATTTAAAGGTTTCTTGTTCGAATTGTCTGTAAACAGCGCTTTTGGCAATCTCATCTACAATTTCGTTTCCTGCAATGCCCTTATGTCCGGGTACCCAATAGATATGCGGAAAACAAAAATAAAAAATCTTTTTTCGTTTCCGTTTTACACGCTTTTAAAGATAAAACAAACTTTCAAATGAAGCCTGTCGGCACTAGCTCGCAAACCATGTTGACTGAAATGTAGTCAAAAACTCTAAAATTTATTTTTTGTATTGATATCATTTCTTAAAAACACTTCAAACAATAACCAAATATTATTTGCGTGTTTTTTTATCATTTAGCCATTTAAAGGTTATGGCAACAATGATTGCAATTTGTCAATATGTTATTTGATTGACGGCCGCCGTAGCCGAGTGGGTTGGTGCGTGATCACCATTCGGAATTCACAGAGAGGTCGTTGGTTCGAATCTCGGTGAAAGCAAAATTAATAAAAACATTTTTCTAATAGCGGTCGCCCCTCGGCAGGCAATGGCAAACCTCCGAGTGTATTTCTGCCATGAAAAAAATCTGCTCATAAACATATCATAAAACAAAATGAAATAAATGTATAAAAAAAAAAAATTTGTTTGTGATTCGAACCAAGGATTTCGGATCGGAAGCCCACATTGCTAGCCGCTGGGCTATCGCGCTGTGCTGCCGCCGCAAAATAATGTATCATAAATCTGTTTACCATACCAAAGACCATACACTTTGCAAACACATTTCGGTGGAAACAGTTGACAGTTCTCCCAAACACAACTCCTGCAAACACGGTGTTTGCTTTTGGTGGAAACGGGGGCTAAGACTTTTTACCGCTTATTTATTTACTTATTACGAAAAAGCTGATTCTAAAAAATTCGTAGCTACCAAGACTTGCATTCAACAATGGGAAACTATACTGCTCTCTCTCAATAAATTATTTACGATCGGTTTACTTCTAACAATTTGTGCACTGATCAAGTTCTTCTATAGCTTATCGATTTTAACTCGTAAAAACATCTTGACTTTTATAAGATGTCAGGAAGTGAGTAACCTTTAGAGCTGTTGTTATTTTTATATTAATATTTTTGGGCGGCCAAATGGGTTGGTGCATGATTATCATTCGATAGTGTCCAGGATTTAAACCCTGAACATGAAACACCAAATAGTAGAAAAGGTTTTTAGTGGCTGTCCCTCGGTTGGTAATGGCTAATCTCTGAGTATGTTTATTTCACGAAAAAGCTCCTCATAAAAAACATCTGCCGTTCAGAGTCGGCATGACACTTTAGGCTCTCTATTTCGTGTTTGGAAGAGCACGGCGAAACTCCCGATAAAAGGGTGTAAGCGTAAATTAAATATTACTTGAATATAAATATATACATTGTCATTATCAGAACTACCAACAGTTTTATCCTACATGCCTGTGTGCATGCATATGAGTGAGTATGAACACTTTTTGATAATGCTAGGAGTGTTAGTTTGTGGGTATAAAAGCCAAGTGTCAAAATCTTCTTCATAAAACTGTGAATAAGCTTAATGTTGAAAAGGAGTAGCTAGAATACAAAACCACTGTTAAGTACTAATATCTACTCATCTACTCATAATATACAAACGAATTCCCACGTGCTACACCCCACAATCACTTCGCGCCTAAAATCACATTAAACTAGCCATATTCTTTACTTGCGATGTCGTCAAAAGGGTAAATTTACTGAATATAAGAAATGCTTTCTTATACTCAAATTCGTACATACATACAAAACATTGCACATATGTATGTATGTCATTAAATGTATACATTTCCATAGTATAGACATCTACACCGGTGTAGCTAGTAAGAGTAACAGACAAGGCATTAGACGTATGTTTGCGCAATTTGCCACCGCATTTAGCACACCATTGAGACTCAAATGAATATTTTATATTGAAATGTTCCGCAGCAGTACCAAATAACCAAAAATAGGCTGAATAAAGGAGGCTTTGGTAAGCGGCATGTTGAAAATAATAATAACAATAATACTGAACAAGAAATGAAGCAAGCAGAAGATATTTACTCCTATCGTAGCCACGTAGCAAACGTGCCTGTCTGCTGGGCCCACCGTAAGTTATAATATCAGGGAAGTGAATTTGGCAGAACAGTTAAAGATGTTTGCTTGCACAGTTGAGTGAATGATGCTGGAGGACAAAGTTGGCAGACAGTGAAACTTGATATATGTATGTGTGGAATAAGTTGCAAAGTCAGGTATGTGTGTAAATGTGAGGGTAACCCTGCAGAGAAAACTTGAACTAGTGACAGAAAGGACTGATTAGAAACTAGTACGAGTTAAAAGCTTAAAAACACCTCCTCTACTTCCAAGTGACATATATTTTCCTGTAATAATAAAGACGGCGCACTTGGCGTACGAAGGCTTCTTAAGTTATGGAGGAAACACTTTTTACATGCTGAATGGTGGTGCACATATGTCCAGCATGTGAAGGCACCCCGCACGACACTAACCACCTTTTCACATGCCCCAACAAACCCACTCATCTAACACCCCTCTCCCTCTGGACCCAACCCGTCGAAACAGCCAGTTTCCTGGGCCTACCGTTAGATGAGCTAGATGAAGACGACCGGTAATTACACTACACTGACAGGGCGAAGATACTGCTACAACAACAACAACAACGAGCGAGTAGCACTAAAGCGACTAAAGAACAACAAGGCCGCGGGAGCTGATGTACGATACTACCGGTTGAGCTTTTCATTCATCTGCTCCTATGCAAAATATGATTGGATGAATGCGTGCCTGCCGATTGGCATTTAAGGGTGTAACCCACTAACTACGCTCGAAAAAAAGGCTATTTTCGGAAATTTTTTTCAAGCAGGCTATGAATGATATTGATATAAAAGTTGTTAGGCTTGATAAATAAAGTCTTAAAATACAAGAAAAAATTTTTTTTTATTCATTTTTTGCAATTTTTTTATACAAAAACTATAGCTAAACATAACACCATGATTTAGAGATAGGTCGCTGGTCCACACGATATCTCGAGAACGGCTTATCTGAAACAGAAAAATCAAAAAGTTTTAGATTTGTTATAACAGTAGCTATAAAATAAAGTAAAATTATTAATTTTTATTAATAAATAACAAAATGGCGGCCAAAAAACAAAAAAATTAAAAAAAACATGATTTTTTACACTGTTTTTTGTGAAAAAAAATTTATAAAAATTAATAATTTTACTTTATTTTATAGCTACTGTTATAACAAATCTAAAACTTTTTGATTTTTCTGTTTCAGATAAGCCGTTCTCGAGATATCGTGTGGACCAGCGACCTATCTCTAAATCATGGTGTTATGTTTAGCTATAGTTTTTGTATAAAAAAATTGCAAAAAATGAATAAAAAAAAATTTTTTCTTGTATTTTAAGACTTTATTTATCAAGCCTAACAACTTTTATATCAATATCATTCATAGCCTGCTTGAAAAAAATTTCCGAAAATAGCCTTTTTTTCGAGCGTAGTTAGTGGGTTACACCCTTAAGTGTGCTCTGCCGAATCCAGAAGAAGGGTGATCCTGCAAACTGTGCCAATTACAACGGGATTATGCTTCTAAATATCGTCTATAAGGTTCTAGCAAGCGTATTGTGTGAAAGGCTGAAGCTCACCATCTACCAACTGAATGGACCTTATTAGTGTGGATTTAGACCTGGAAAGTCCACCATCGACCGACCAGATGTTCAAAATACGTCAAGTCTTGGGAAAAACGCATTAAAGGAGAATCGACACACAACATATTTTCGTCGACTTCAAAGCTGCATTCGACAGTACGAAAAGGAGTTACCTATATATATACCTCGATGTCTGAATAAACTAATACTGTCCGCATAAAACTAATATGGTATGCAAAATGAAGTTGCTCAATACCAACAGCGCCGTTAGAATTGGGAAGGATCTCTCGGAGCCATTTGATACCAAACGAGGTTTCAGAAAGGGAGGGACACGAAGGCCATGAAACTCATCGAGTCGTTAATTATTAGATGTTCACCCAGTATTCATTTCCATATGTGCATCGGTGTAGGGCAATGCTCAAGAATACGCCTTGCAGTTTCGTTCTCTACTTAGAAAAATTTGCAGATTTTCTCGTATTTTTAGGTTTATTCAGTGACAATTTTCAAATAGTTTTGATGCTAGCTTACACAGAATTTAAAGTATTTTTATTTGTAGAAGCCCAAAAATGTTCTGGAGTGCTTCAAAACTGGTTGATATATAAGTATGGTTCGTTCTCAATATAGTTCCTTAAGAGCTTCTTCCCCTCTTGACCCCTTGCTCAAGTTGAAGAAGTTATCTGGTTGCTCCCTTTATTGCGAGTTTTTCATCAATCTGACTTCCTTCAATGCCAATGTTACCCGCCACGTACGAGGGTTGTTTGAAAAGTCCATCCAAAAAAAAAACTACTTAATTGTTCGGAGTAAACCTTTTTTATTTTTCGACATAATCTCCTTTTATTCTTCTACACTTCGTCCAACGCTGTTCTAGTTTGTTCATCCCTTCCAAATAATAGGATTTGTCTAAGTGTGAAAAATAGCCATTCGTTTCTGAAATCAGTCATTTGTTAGAATAAAGTCTTTTCCACCAGCCATTTGTTCTAATTGGGGGACAAATAGGTGTCCGAGGAACCCGAGGGAGCCAAGTTTGAATAATAGGGGGATATGAAATGAGTTGGAACCATTTCCATTTCCATTAATTTTGCGACCACAACTGCTGAGCTGGAAAAGGACTTTTTCTTGAAAATTGTTCCCCTTCCTCTATTCAAACCAAAGCCAAACACAAAGAAATAGACCGGCCTGGCTTTAACTTGGTATGAGATCTTCCAAGAGATGCTACTAACTAAACATAACCTCGATACGCGCCAGTAGTGTCTTCTCTCTGACTTTGCAACGACTTTGCAAACGATCCTCGTATTTGAAAAGGTCATATGACTTCACGAATGTCTAAATAAGGGGTGGTCAATTTAAGGTATCGGAGTTTAAATTGAAGTCAAACCACGAAAATTCAAATTGATTTGGAAATCTTTATTAGTTTTGTTCAGAACCATTCATGGCATTTATTTTTTAAAGATAATCCCTTTCAAATGTTGGCCGCAACTATGTTGCCATTTGGTCATCCGTAAACATCAATTTTTAATGACTTGCTGGAGGACCTCGGTCGGTGTTTCGTGAATAATTTTAGGAATGTTGACTTCCAATGCCATTTTTTTCTGCTGGAATGTTGGTACAACTATTCCCTATAGTGTCGCAGAGTTTGAGCGTGATCTGTCAATTAGCTTGTTTTTGGCATTTAATTATATCAGTCAACCGCAGGTGTGCTCTGCGATTTTCACTATGGATGAAAATATCGAACAAAGAATTTGTCTTCAATTTTGTGTTTGAACGGGATTCCATGTGCCGAATCGTTAAAAATGTTGCAGAAAGCCTATAGCAAGTGTGCTTTATCAAAAACGCGGGTCTACGAGTGGTATATGGCTCTTGCAGAGGGCCGAGAAGTCATAGAAGATTTGCCCTGTTCTGGTCGCCCATCAACTTCTTCAAAACGTCGACAAAGTCAAGGAAATGGTGCTGGAAAATCATCATTTAGGTTTGAGGGAGGTAGCTCGTGACCTCAGCGTGTCTCTCGAATCAAAATCGCAATATTTTGCACCATCAATTGGGCATGAGACGCGTGGCTGCTCGACTCGTTCCAACAGAGTTGAATTTCTTTCAAAAAATTCATCGGAAGAAGGTGACTGAAGACATTCGTGAGCAAGTGAATAAGTGAATTCGGACCCAACGTTTGTCCACCGCATCATAACAGGATTCCATGGCTATATGAGTTTGACATGCAAACCAATCAACAGGCGACTGAATGGCGCTATCCTCATGAGCCGAAACCAAGAAAACAACGTCAAAGTCGGTCAAAAGTGAAAGTGATGCCACTCGTTTTCTTTGATTATCATGGTGTTGTGCACTCGGAATTCGTTAATTCGTTCCAAATGGTTCTACGGTAAATAAAGCATTCTATTTGGAAGTTATGCGTTGTTTAAGAGACAATGTGCGTAGGAAACGGCCCAATTTGTGAAAAGAAAACTCAGTGTTCATATTGTGAACACTTTTTCGACCAAAAACTCGACAAATATCATCGAGCAACCACCGTATTCACGAGATTGAGCCCCTGTGACTTATTCATTTTTCCAAAACTGAAATTGCCACTTCGCGGACGCCGCTTTGAGTCGATAGAGGTCATTAATAAGAATTCGCTGCATAACCTCAAGAAGATCTCTTCAAACGCGTTTAAAAGGTGCTTTTGTGACTAGTCTAATCGTTGGCATGTGTGTATTGCTTCGAATGGAGCCTAGTTTGAAGGTGACAAAATAAATTTTAATGATTAAAAAAATTTTGTTGCGTTTTACTGAACAATTCCCGATCCTTTTTTGACAGAATGTAAGAGCATACAAATAATAATCCAAAGGTGTGATATCAAACTTATCTTAGTAGCCAACTCACAGGTCCGAGACGAGGTATTAATTGCTTACCGAAACGATGACGCAGTAAATCCATTGTCTCACGGACTGTATGGGAAGTAGCGCAATCTTGTGGGAACCAAATGTTGTTCAAAAAATCGTTTATCATGGCACAACAGCGTTCGCCATTTATTGTTACATTGGCGCCAGTCTCGTTTTTGGAAAACTATGAGACGATGATTCCTCCAGCCCATAGGTTGCACGAGACGGTGGTTTTCAATGGCTGTTCTTTAATGGCTCCGGATTTCTCTTCAGCTCAAATACGTAGCCAATAAACCAAAAATTGACCTTATCACTGTACACCATAGTTTGAACTGAGCCCGCGATAAACACTTTTCACAGAGCGTCGATTTTCGTAATACAATTGCACGATTTGTAAACGTTGCTGAGGCGTACGTCTTTCCATGATGAAATGTCAATGAATACTGAAAAAATGATGTATTTAGTTTGACAATAGTCATGCGTATGTCGAAAAACCCCTTTTGGAAAAAGTACCTCCAATGTGATCACCCTTTGTTAAAGGTTGGCCAAAAAGTCTTGCGGTATTTCCGCAAGCTTGTCTTTGCAAGCGCGTAGTTCTAGTTGTATTCGTCGCATCGGTTCACGCTAGAACTTTTTGGAAAGCTCTTTTCACGTGCTTACACGTGTTGGATTAATTGTTGTTTGCTTTTAGTCGTTCGTGAGTTATAGCGTCACAAACATGGAGCAAAATAAAGAGAAAATACGGCATATTTTACAGTACTACTACGATAAAGGCAAAAATGCATCTCATGCCGCCAATAAAATTTGTTGGTTTCAACGTTTTGGCTGTTGTCGAAAATTGCGATAAAATCGCTGAATTGATCGAAAGATACCGGCATAGTAGCAGCCGTAGCATCGGCCAAGAGCTGGCCATGAGTTATCAAACCGTTACAAACCATTTGAAGAAGCTTGGATTCAAAAAGAAGCTCGATGTATGGGTGCCACACGACTTGACGCAAAAAAACATTTGGGTCACTTACGACAACGTGAAGTGCAAACGGTCGTGGTAGAAACGCGGTGAAGCTGCCCAGACGGTGGCCAAGCCTGGATTGACGGCCAGGAAGGTTCTTCTGTGTATTTGGTGGGATTGGCAGGGAATCATCCACTATGAGCTGCTCCCCTATGGCCGAACGCTCAATTCGGACCTGTACTGCCAACAACTGGACCGGTTGAATGCAGCACTCATGCAGAAGAGGCCATCTTTGATCAACAGAGGCCGAATAGTCTTCCATCAGGACAACGCCAGGCCACACACATCTTTGGTGACGCGCCAGAAGCTCCGGGAGCTCGGATGGGAGGTTCTTTTGCATCCACCGTATAGTCCGGATCTCGCACCAAGTGATTACCACCTATTTCTGTACATGGCGAACGAGCTTGGTAGTCGGAAGTTGTCCACAAGAGAGTCCTGTGAAAATTGGCTCTCCGAGTTTTTTGACAATAGGGAAGCGAGCTTCAATAAGAGAGGCATTATGAAGTTGGCATCTCGTTGGGAGCTCGTCATCGAACAAAACGGCGCATATTTGACTTAAATCGCATTATTATAACCAATTTTATGAATAATTGAAAATTCAATAAAAATACCGCAAGACTTTTTGGCCAACTTTCGTTAAACACATTACAGTATTATATTGTATTTCAATTTCTAATTAATTAATTCATATAAGTTAATTTTGTTCGGTTAAACCCAGTTTTGGTATTAAAATTTCCACATTTAATTTAAAAAAAAGTGGCAACCCTGTTCCTAAAGTGCTGAACACGTTCCGTTGGATCTCTGCCTGAAAATAACATACTTATTTAATTGCCGTTTTTGGATTGGTGGTAACGCTATACCAAAATAAGTCTGGATTAAAACTTTCTCAAATAGCTCCCGCTTGATACCTGTATTGTAAGCATATGGATAGATAGGATTGCCATTAAATTTGCATGTACTTATAGACACAAGTGATAATTTCGTATAATGGTGACAATACCATAAATGGTGTCAGTTATTTATGTCCTATACTGAGCAGAGAATTATACTTCAACATGCCATGCATAAAAAAATGTTCTTCATTATTAGCTTATACTCGTATGTATATATGCATGTGTGTATACATTCACAACAAATCTACAACAACAAATAAACACCCGCATGCGATCATGCGTTACTTTGGAAAAAGTAAAATTTTATAGGTCGTTCACTAAAAATCTCAACTATCGTATTTAGTAATACTTCCGAGCTATCGAGAGGTGGTAGTCCTCTCACTTCATAGGATATCGCCATGTAAAATTCTCTCTTGCTTATATTGAATAGAGAAACAACGTGAACTAGGAATGGTTCTAAATTCAAAACGAGCCAAATGTATTTTCCAGTAGGGTAAACTCTTGTTGTTAGCACACTCAGGACACAGGACTTGTATTTTGCTTTGCCTCATTTGTCTTTGCTACAAAAGGCAGTTGGATTATTTAAGGGGCAGAGCACACAGCGCACGGGTATTTCGAAATGGCTTTTAAATGCTTACATTTTAACGAATTTGTTGCGGCTTGTAATGGCGAAGTTTTCGCATTCCTTTTTCAACGACCTTCGTTACAACTGCTTCAAACCTTGGAGGCAAATACTTAAGTTGTTTGTTTACGACATTTCCTTTATGTATCCTTATCATGTTTTAATTAATTTTGGTATCCGTTATAAAGTTTACTTTTAACCTTATCGACTAAAATATAGTTACACCCAGTGAATATGTGTAAAGGGGTATAGCCGCTACTGAGAGTTTCCTAAGCTGAATACTCCGCCCTAAAATGTTTTGGAAATTTAAACAGATTTGATGAATTTTGCGCTTCTAACACTCACGGATGGCTTCTCATGAAAAACCAACTGTCATTCGAGCGCGGATTAAAACTATAGATCCCCCATATGTGGAACAACACCAAGAAGCATACCACAAATAGGAGGAGGAGCACGGGCAAACACACGCAACCCTCATTTAACTAGCTACATAATATGAAACATACTCTGGCAGCACATCAATCACTAATGTTTTCTAAAAATTGAAGCTACAGGTATAAGTGATTGGATTATCATGAATAAAAATACACACAAAAGTGGGATATTTGAATTTTCTTTAATTTTTAAAACAGTTTTATATGGTCTCTATAGCTCTCAATTCCTCAATTTAACAATTGAACACGTTTTTAAACAAAGAACGATGCACAAAATCGGTCAAAATTGGCCTAACTGGGGATTGTAAAAGATCATCATTTTCTGACAGCTTTGACCTCGCTGAATCGAAAAATGACACTTAGAATGTTGTAAACCCTGGGGAAAGTGTTGAAAAACCACCCTCATCCCTCATTCTATCATATAATATATTGAAATCTTCCGCATATTTCAAATTTCGATGGCAGTTCGGTACTGAAAAAAGCGAATGAATTGAAATGGAAGAAATGCGTTTATCTACTGATTTGGCTCATACTCTCAAATATGACAAATTTTCCACAACATTAACCCGCCAATAGGCACATTCATCAAGACATTAGAGTAACGCTGTGCTTAAGAACCTATTAGGGAGAGCGGAAAATAATGTCTTTTTCTATAGTAAATTTGAGAAAATAAATTTGTTACAAGTTTTTCTTTTTAGTCAGTGATGTAATCACCCTCGTTGGTAACAACCTTTTGCCACCTAGTGTGCAAATTTTCATTGCCGGATCGATAAAAAAATTGTTTTTTTAGCAAAATATCTGGAGATGGCATTTTTCAGGTCAAATAAATTTTACAATATTTTGTTTGCTAAAATGTGTTGCTGTGAATGGAATAATAAGAAATCCGATGGTGCAATATTGGACGAGTATGGTGGCTGAGGCAGTACCTCCCACCCTAATCCAATAATTTTTTCCAGCGTTTTTCATGGACAGTGCGGTTTTGTATTATCATCTTGCAAAATAAAGTCTTTTCTATTGATAATCGCTGTATACCTTTCAATTAATGATTGATTTACTCGATTTAGATGTTCGCAGTAAAGGTGTGGATTAACAGGTTTCTCCAGGCTTACATATGCCTCTTTATATAATATATCATTGGCGCCCACACGCGTTTTGGTTGTTTGGTCGAGCTCCTCCTCCTATTTGTGGTGTGCTGTTGTTCCACAAATGGAGGACGATTCCACGAATACCCCACCAACACACACAAAGGCGCCTTTTTTGGATGCAAACCTCGGTTAGCAGTCCTTCAAGGTGGTTCATTCGGAGAGAGCCACTGCCTTTGGCATTTTGGATTATCATACACGAGCCATTTTTCATCTGCAGTGAACAAGCAGTCAAAAACTTGTTCTGTATTGGACTGTTGAAGCAAGAAGTTGCATGTCGCGGATCGCTTATCCCTGTTTTCTTTAGGCAGATTATGTGGAACACTAAAACTTAGTCCGTTTGTATTACCAATTTGTTGCGAATGTTCTTGGATGGTTGGCCAAGGTTGGTTAAGAGTATTTGACAGTTCCTCGATTGTCTGACACGGATTTCCTTCCACTTCCGCCCTTAATACGTTATTATCTAAAGTTGTAGGTCTTCGTGTATACACGAGTACATAGTGCATATATTCATTAGGGTGGGGCGATTTTTTTATAGAATGGATGTACAATCTAATATCACATCTCGAAGAGTAGGTGAAAATCAATCATGGGGATACCGATTATTACCATACGCAGATACTCACCGGTTATGGCTGTTTTATGGAATATCTTCACCGCTTTCAGTTGGCAGATAGTCCATTATATCTTAGGCATAATGCAATTGAATGCGCGGAACACGTGACTTTTCATTGTGATCGCATCGCACGAGAGTGTGCAATACTTGAAAGAGTTTTGGGACACTCACCTAGTCCTATAAACCTCATACGGGACATGTGCTCATCCAGTGCTAGGTGAGAATACAGTTGCAAGTAAAACATGAAGATGAACTGTCTGTGAACAGGATGACGACGAACGCTGAACTTTGAATCAATCACTCACAATAATATCAGACAGAACACAAGATAGACGATAGTTCGTAAATACTGCGCTATCGCAAATTTTCCGATGTTCCATTTCCTTTTAAGTTACCTATCCAACAGTGGGAGGAGTGGATCACTGGCACAAGCACTCCATACGCTCACAAGAGAGGAACCTGGACGCAGGTACCTGGTTGTCTCAATAGACATAGAGCCGGGGAGGAAGAATGTTAAAGTGTTAGTGGGAGCATGCCCCCAGATACCACTGGTGCAACGGCGTCTTTAATGATGTTTCAGACATTTTGACTTTAACCTCCTACCCTTAAAAAAACGGCAATGGAGCGTTTGAAGGGCGAAATAAAGATTTTCATCACACAAAACCATTTTTTTATTTATTACTATTGTTATAAAAAAGTTATTCAATACCAAAATTGGATGATTAATTTAGCGCCACCGTGTACAAATGTATCGATTACGTGAATATGGTCGCTTTTAATGATGACAATATTCATGTGAAATATTCCTTACGAGCACTTATTAGAGTACCTAAATTTTGCCGTTCCACCTTTATAAGACCAGGAAATTCACGGAAAGATACGTTCAATTGTTAAATAATAATTCGATACGTATTGTAGATAAGAGCCGGGATGCAGTTGTGACAGTAACATTAGAAACTAGATGGCAATTATCAGGCATTGAAATCAGACTCAATTATAAACATTGAAAACGGTAAGAAAATGTATATTCGCATGGTAAACTAAAATATAGACATTTAGTATCCCAAAAGAAAAAAAATACAATTTTGAGAAAAGGTAAATCTATCGTTTTAAAAATGCGCAGTCTATAAACTCAATTCCGACGTATGGTTTTTTCTATACTTTATCACCGAATTATCTATAGAAACCGAAAATACCGTACGATCTGTCGAAAATTATTCGTCCGAGCAATTTGGCCCACCCTAATACCCATGCATGTGCAAGAAACTTAATATCACTTCAAAAGTTATATGATGAAGTAACTCTTTTTCTACAGATTGATGACAATGGCCATTTTGCAACATAAAATCTGTAAAATCTTGTGTTTCTAACTCGGTCGCACTCATTATCTGCCTTTCCTCAGAAGCTGAAATAGACAACCCAAAACACTGACAGGCTTACATACTTTTTCTAACTACGTAAGTGATACAAAAATGCAGTAGGTATTAAAAGTTCGACTACACCCGAATTGAAGTTCATTAGCGTGTTTATTTGTCAGTTGTCCTATTTTCCATTAAATTAATTTTGCATATTAAAAATTTAAAGATCAAAAAGATGTTTGCGTCATTTTACTTGATACGGTTTGATGCAAAGCTAAACAAAGTTTAATTAAATTAATAGCGAAGCTAAGTCCTTTGTGTTAATGAATATTTATTTAGGAAGTTACACAAGTCATTGCCCCTAACAGGAAGGCATGCGTATAAAGGAGCATTATGGCGGTTTAAATGCCATGCTATTGAATTGTTGCGTAGATAGGGTTTGGTAGTATAGGCGGGTTGATGGTGGTAGGCTGTGATGGTCATGTTCTCTGGGGTGTCGTCCGTAAAATTTGTTATTTATTATTCACTCACCGATGCAAAACTGCTGCGAGTACGTGCTAATGATACAACTTTATTGTGAAAGATTTTAGCGAAAGTTACGTGACTTGGCCACCTATGGTAAGTCGTGTGCTTTGACCTCGCTCGAGATTTTCTTGTAAAGTACTCTGAAGCCACTGTATACTGGTCCATAGCGGCGCTCCACAGGAGGGAGTATTATCTTTACTTCTTTGGCTATCTGTGATTAGCAAAATCTTAATAAAACTTAGTAGAGGTGGGGTAAAAGCGGTGGTGTGCGCTAATGATGTGGGGCTAATGGCGTTAGGACTGTTTCCTAATACGGTTAGTGGAAAGAATGTTAGGCGAGCTTAACTATTTGGCCACAGGCTGTGGCCTAAGTTTAAACCAGCGTAAAAAAGAACTTGAGCTTTTCACCGTCAGATATAAGGTACCAACTTTTACCCTACCAACTATTAACGGACAAAGTGTTTCATTTTCACCCAGTACAAAGTACAATGGGTAATTTTGGACTCCAAAACTAACTAGAAATTAAACGTTGAAGCACGAGTAAGGAAACCAGAAATTATTTTGTATGCCTGTAAACATATGCCTGGAAGAAGATATGGTCCTCAACCTAAGTATACATAATTGTTGGATCGGTAGTTTAGTGGAAAGCTCTAGGAAGAGATTACAATATAAAAATTACTTGGCAGAATTCAAAGACCAGCCTGGGCAATAACGGTCGGTACAATCAGATCATATCCTGGGGAAGTTCTTAATGAACTGACACACGTTATTCCGATAGATCTACACATCAAGATGATGGCAACCATAAGTCCATTTAGGTTAAATAAAGCGCGTCGCTGGAAAGAAAAAAACGTATGGTCATGACAGTCTATTATTGCAACAAGCTCTATATATCTCGGAGAGGACTGGCTATATCGTCCCGACAGTAACATTCAATAGGAATTTCGCCACTCTCTTTCCATCTAAGGAGGAATGGAATAAGGGATTCTCACTGAACAACTTCGACACTACAGTCTATACAGATGGTTTTAAAATGGATTGTGTCGTTGGAGCTGGTATATATTCTCATAGACTTAAAATTGAAAACTCTGTGCGTCTTCCCAATGCCTGCAGTGTCTTCCAGGCGGAAGTACTGGCAATTGGGGAAGCTTGTAGGCTACTAATCGCAGATTTCTCTTTTAAGGGCAATATCGTATTCTTTCGTATAGCCAAGCTGCAATCCAGGCACTGGATTCGGCTACTAAAAACTTTATGGTGGTGAAACACCACCTTGAGTGTAAATCATAAAGTTACCTTTAACCTGGGTGCCGGGACATCGGAATATTGAAGATAACGAAAAAGCAGATGAACTGGCAATAGGGGGATCTGCCATAAATAACGCTCTTGCAGAATCGGTATTCACACTATTAGGTGCAGTCAAAAGTACAATTTCCCTAAATTACCTCCGAATCGCGGATTGTAGATGGAGAGACCAGACGAAATGAAAAATCAGCAGAACGTTATGGCCCACCTACAACCTTAAACAATCGTCAATATTGTTAAACATGAAACGACGGGACGCCTGGAGACTAACGGCAGTCATAACTGGCTTCTGGTCTGTCGAAGAACAAGCAGCCAAAATGGGTATCCCTCACAACACATACTGTCGCAGTTGTAAACAACCGGAGAAAAAGGAAACAATCTTCCACTTCCTCTGTGAATGCCCTGCCCTATGGAAGGACAGAATGTTAACCCTGGGCAGCCCGCTGTTCGAGGCCTCGAACAACTGTGTGTCTTAGATGTCAACAACCTAATAAGGTTCTTAAACCGCACAGACTATATATAGTCATGCTGTAAATAAGCGTTAAACAAGTTGGCAGCAAGGGTGTTTCAACAAAGTGGTGTCAAAGCGCTAATTGAATTCTGGATGAATCACCACTTTAACCAACCAATCAACTCAGAAGCCGGAAGTCTATGGCAATAAGTCACAAACGACCCTTACCCTCTAAGTCAACATATGTAATTCGGGACGTTGCTCAAATTCAGCCTGATCTATACAGCAGAGTCAATGAATATTGGATGTTTCGAAGCCACTGTGAGCGCTGTGGATTTTGACCGCTGCCATATTCTTCAAGGACATATAAAGCGTTTTTCAATAGGTGCGCTTCAACTTTTTTCCGATAGGGAGGGCGAACGACGCAATATTTTTTATTTTTCGCTTGTCATTTGTAAACTTCATTAGTATACATTTCATCATGGAACACTACACCCTTGAGCAACGATTGCAAATCGTGCAAATTTTTTATGAAAATAATCGTTCTGTTGCTGATCCAGATTTTTGTCGTGATCCAAAAAATCATCTTTTTCCAAAAAATCATCTTCAGTGATGAAGCTCACTTTTGGCTCAATGACTTTGTCAACAAGCAAAATATGCGTTACTGGGCAGAAAGCAAACCACACGTGATTCATGAGGCACCGTTGCATCCCGAAAAAATCACTGTTTGGTGCGGTTTACATGCCGGCGGCGTAATTGGCTCATATTTTTTCGTTGACGAGAACGATCGCAACGTTACTGTGAATGGAAATCGATACCGCGACATGATAAACGATTATTTTTGGCCGCAATTGAATGGTATGGACTTAGACGACATGTGGTTTCAACAGGACGGGGCCACAAGCCACACAGCACACGCTACAATTGATTTGTTGAAGTTCGATGAGCGCATTATTTCCAGAAATGGACCGGTCGAACGGCCGCCGCGCTCGTGTGATTTGACGCCTCTAGACTATTTTCTTTGGGGTTATGTGAAGTCATTGGTCTACAGTAACAAACCGGCGACGATTTGTGAGCTCAGAGCCAATATTGAACACGAAATTGCTGGAATTTCGGCCGATTTATGCAAAAGAGTGGTCGAAAATTGGGTTCAATGATTGGACTTCGTAAAACGTGCACGCGGTAGTCATGCAAAAGAAATCGAATTTCATACTTAAATGTATATGTTCAAACTCGATAATAAAAAAAATTAGTTAAAAAAGTCAAGCCGTTTGTGTTTTATTCAAAAAAAAAGTTGAAGCGCTCTTATTGAAAAACGCTTTACATATCTTTGGTCATATGGGTAACAGCAAATTCAATTTCATATGTTTTCAAAATTTTAGCGAATAACACGGAATTAAAGAGGAAAAAATAGCACAATGCAAATGGATTATATAGGAATTTTGCACAGTGAATATAAATCTGAATCATTTTTGTTTTGAGATTTTACATGTTTTTGTTCTAATGAAATAATAAGGCAAAATACATTTTTTTTAATGGAAACAAATTGAAGCCAAAGAAAAATGGAAAAATTAAGACCTTTCGTTTCATGCTTAAAAAAAATATTAGTTTCAACTCGTCACTAGTCTTCACTTGCTTCGGGATAAATAGTTTCCTTTTGTTTTTGTGTCGAATTTCTTTTCAGTTTCTCAAAACAGTTATATTGTGTTGTAAGAGAAGTGATTACATACTAAAGATTCCTTTTCTCTCTTGAGCTATTCTCTCTCAGCTACCAGTAAATTAAGAAATAAATATCATAACTATACTTTTATTTACACTGATGGATCTAAGATAAATCAAAGCACATCAAGGAGCATACCCTTAGAAACCAAATTATAAAAATATCAATTATTCCATATCATAGTTCTGTATATTCAGCCGACGGAGGAAAAAATTTTATATAAGCTCAGAATTACTCTCCGCTCTCAATTCCATAGCCAATATAAATAACAGCAATTATTACTCAACCAATATCAAAAATATCATCACACAATACTACCCAAAAATTATTTTAGTATTGGTACCTGTACACAATAGCATTGTTCGATACAACTTCCCCAACCAATCCGCCAAACAAGCTCATCAGAGGCCAGTAACTAGCACAGAGAACTTGAACTCACTCGATATTAAAAATCATATTAAACAGCTATTCTGAAACAAACAACACCTCCAATGAAACCTTAAAATTAACAATACTACGCGCAAATTATGAATATAAGTATATATGTACATATAATATATGTTATGTGTTTGGCCGAGCTCCTCCTCCTATTTGTAGAGTACATCTTTCACAGAGTTGACATCAAAACAAAATACAGCCAAGTACGTCTAAATACAGCCACTCTCCACAAAACCAGTCAAACGTATGTACGAGTATGTATATCAAAACTACTTGCTTCTTGGCCAAACAGCCAAAAAAATTACCTAATTTTATGAACACAGTCACGCATTTTGGTCAAGTAATTTGCCACTGTAAGCTGCCAATAAGTTTGCTGCACTTCTCCAACTAGGATGTTTTTGCATTTCTTGCTATCCTATAATTTTGCAAGATATTGAGAATCTCCTATGATGAATACAAATGATGTTTACGTGTATATTTTTTAGTTATTCAGTGCCATACCCAGCGCGCATCGATCGATGTATAGATCGAAATTACTTTTTGCATTCAAAAATTAACTTGTTTCCAATAAAAATGTAAATAGCGCAAAGAAATTTTTCTTTGAAAGTTTTTATATTGTTAGAGCAAAACTTTTCACTATTATGTGAACAAATGGAGTAAATCTGACGAAATATAATATTAAAACTGTCCTTTATATACTGGGTAGCCCATATTCGACGGACCCATGTGCTTTTTTTTTAAATCAAAGAAAAACACATTTTTTTTTATGTTGACGATAATAATCATTTTATTTGGTTCAAGTAGATTTGTTGACATCACTTTTTGAATATGATATCTCTCAAATGGCCGCCTTGAGCCTGTACGGCGTATTGTGCCCGTTTTGCAGCATTTTTCATAGTTTTAGCTAACATTTCGGCTGGAATAGCCGCTATTTCCTCACGGATGTTGTTCTTGAGCTCTTTTATGATCTTTGGCTTATTAATACAAACCTTTTATTTTAAATATCCCCACAAGAAGAAGTCAGGTGGCGTTAAATCGGGCGAACGCCGTGGCCAGTCAAAATCGCCATTTTTCGACATCAAACGACGAGGAAACAATTTCTTCAAAAAATCGATTGTGGTGCGAGCTATGTGGTGGAGCGCCGTCTTGTTAAAACTTTCGTCGAATAATTGGCATGACAAAAGTGGTTATCATATCGCGATAACGCTCCTGATTGACGGTAACAGCTTGACCATCTTCATTTTCGAAGAAAAACGGCCCAATAATCGTTTTTGCACTAACGCCGCACCAAACAGTGACTTTTTCGTCGTAAAGAGGTACCTCTTGAATTTCGTGAGGATTTTCGCTTTTTTAATAAAAAGTGAATTGAAATAATTTTGAAAGAAATTATTAATTTTAATATATTTTCAATATTGAAAATTTTTTCAAATTCAATATCTTCGATTCCTTTTAATTTTTAAAGTCTTAAACATACTTTTTAATACAAAATTTGGGTTAACATTTTTTTAGGAAAAATTAAAAAAAAGTTTTGTTTCTTTGTCATTTTTTGAACTACACAACAAAACCAAACGAGCGTTTACCTAAGAATTTTGTAGAAAATAATTATTTTTTTTCCAAAAAAAAAATGTTTTTTAAATTATTATATTTTATCCTAAAAAGCTAACAAAAAAACTTAAAAACGACCATTAGGTCGAAGTGCAAACCTCCAATCTAAAAAATGTTAAAGTAAACCGAAGATATATCACTTTAAAGAACAAAAACTAAAAATAGTTTTAACATTCAATAAACCTAAAGTTATCAATATCTTTCAGCATTTCTTTAGTTTACTTTTATTTTACTCCAAATAAACCAATTTTCACACGTTCAGAAAAATTTACGGCAAATATTTGGATTACTTGGCATAGAATAGCTCATTTGCTTCATACATAGGTACATAAGTACCAGTCATAGGCTGAGGCTGTCATAAAGCAGTCATAAAGCTAATTTATAGCAAGAAACTATACTCAAATCAACTGGGAAAACACCATGAAAATTCGTTAAGTGCTATTGGAGATAAGCGTGTTTAAGGGGGCCTCTTATCAGTCGGCTTCAAAAATCGATTTTTTTTACTGCAATCGATAGATATGTTATAGGACAATATGCCCTAAAAATATAGCGGAATTCAAAGTGGTTTCGAAGTTACAGTCCTGTGTACCGTTCCCCGTGTGAGTATACTGTCCACCTTCTTAAAATTTTGAAACACGTTTTCTTAAAACCATGTTTTTGAAAATGTTTAAAAAAAAACCGACGAAAGATAACGTTTCAAGCCGATAATCTATATAAAGATAATTAAAATGCTGAGCTAATTAATTAACAAAATACAAAAAAAAAATTATTTTTTAATGTTATTTAACACCTTTTTTGAAAAAAAATATCGAAAAAAAAGGATTTTTTTTCAATAATTGATTATGTGTTAATTTTTTTATATTTTTATACAAGAGTAGTCTATTATATGCGGGAAAGCCTTTTGAATAAGACAATATATTTCTTTTGTGTTTCAGGTGAAAAGTACGACCGCAATCTTACACGCCGTTTTAGCAACGCGCAACGAGAAGCTGTGCGAGATCCCTCATACATATGTCGCCTCGAAAAAATTGAGAAAATACACCTTTTTTTGAAGCCACTCATAAGAGGCCCCCTTAAAGAGAAATCAGTCAAACAGAGTTTCGTTTTTGACGCTAAGTTATGTCCTTAACAGCGAAGCATTTGCGGACAAACTATGTTTTGAATATAAAAAGAATCACCTCATAACTAGGATTCTTAGAAATATTTCCGCACCGGCAGCACTTGGACAGAAAAAGAAGTAGTCTATACCCTAATCAGAAATTTATTTCACCTCTTAGTGAAAGCCTCGTCTAATTCGGTTAATACATTTCGAAGATATTAAGAAACAGAAAAACAAAATTTTTGAAAATGGGCTTATTAAATTTGTTCCACCTCATACATTATGCAAAGTAATTTGTTTTTTCATAATGTTTTCATGGGACAGATACAATAGTCTTATAGCCTGGATAATTCTGAATAAAATTGTAGTGTGGCAGTCGGTTATCACGCGCATTTGTAAACAGCTGATTTGCTTATTGGATAGTTTTGTCAATAAAAGATGGCCAGGGCATTAGCTGCCCTGGTACGAAGAAATAATTATTTATTAAAAAACAAAATCTTAAATTGCAGTTTCTCAAACTGTTCCGAAATATCAGAACAATTATTATAATTTCGAACGCGTTAGCGCAATCTAGCATTGCATCCAGTCATTCTTGTTCTTCTCTTTATAAGTTTAATTATTTTTCATTCACAATAGATACTGAGTGTCATTTTTCGGCAATGATGCCATCGAAAATTCCCCGAATTCGCTTAAATGATGAGAATTAAGTCTAGTTGTCAATCTGCATTAGTTGCACTTGATCCCTGAGATAATTCCGAATTAAGTCGTTGATTCCGATTAACGCCACTGTCTATCGAAGGTATTACAGATAAAATTTTATGAAAACCACCCAAAATTATTTTCATACGAGCCTCCTCTAAAATGAAAATTAGTCGGTGACTGCGGCGTGTACTACTACCATAAGCTGGCGAGTTCTAACCTTAAATGTACTAAACACAATGGAAATTAAAATATGCCAGCATTAACAATAATTAAATTTTAATAACGGAGTTAGTGGAGATACTGCAGATAATAGCGATGTGAGCAAGGGTATGAAAATTTTAAACTAATCAACTCCTTCGTTCCTTTGCTTATTTATGCTGATAAGAAGTAAGTTAGGGACTTTAATGAAACTATTTATTATTTTTAAATTAAAATTAAAGATAGGCTTTCTCAGCTCAACATTCTAGTTTGTTTTGTAACTCGTTATCCGCATATTCCCTTGCAAATTAGTTCGCATATTCTGCATTAAAGCAGTTTGAAAAGTGAAATCAATGTATACTACTTCTTGGCACACTCATATTGCATACATACATACATACATGCAAATATACACACTATACCAGGCAGCCAATCATTCTGTCCTTCGACTGTCCAACTTGTGACAGCTCAATGTGAAAACAATAAAAAGTTGCAACAATAAACGGAAATTAGATTTTTTCCACTTATTTCGTTTAACTCGTTTACAAAGCTCATATAAACAGACATGCAGATACTTTTGCATAAAACGGGTGCTCTTTTTAGAAGTATTAAACTTTTGTTAGAGATTGCCGCCGAATCAGCTAATATACTATATGTATCTAAGTTTATGCTTTTAACACTTCTATGTAGTATATTTTGTGTAGTAAATTAGCCTACGAAGGCTTACCTATGAATCATGTTGAAGTTTAATTCCGAAATTTTCGCTCTATGCACTAAACCTTCAAAGCAATTCATCCGTATTATGGTCTATATAATAGTCCATCAGAGCAGCTTATAGGCAAAACAATATATCGGTTTACATATACTAAAGCACACAAATGTGCAAAAGTATTATTTTTCTCCTCAAAGTTTTGAATTTTTTTCCTTTAAAATTTGCCAGCATTTCATACTCTACCCAATGACTTTTTTTATTATTCTTTATTAACGCTTCTTATTAGTTTAGGCGGTGACGTTGATTGGGATTAACGACTTAATTTTGAATTATCTGAGCAATTAAGCTGAACTAATGCAGATTGAATTCTCATCACTTAAGCGAATTAGAGGAATTTTCGATGGCAACATTGCCAAAAAATGACAATTCATATCTTTTTTTTTAATTATTGCGTACACCCCTTTGTACACCTCTTAAAATCCACAGAGACAGCTCTTCATGATGTTGTAAGTGCGACTGAGAGGAGAACAGAATACAAGCAATACTCAAATGCGTTCAACAATTTTAACACAAGATCCATAATCGAGGCTCTTAATATGTTAGGCATAGATATAGGTCTCAACTCCTCTGATACCGACACCCTGTGTGGAGACAACAATAGTGTTGTCTCAGAAAAATCTGGATGCACGGTCATTGGTTTAGACCTTGGTAAACTGAACCTAACATCTGGCTTCGTCAAAATGAAGTCAGCTGAGAAAAGGCGTTTCAAGCAAGCGATGGCAAGTGGTCACTCTAGAGAGAAGGCTCTGGAAATAGCAAGAAATGCCTCCACCGCGAAAAGAGTGCGCTCGGAAGAGTCAGCCAAAGAAACGCCAGGTGGCAAAAAACCCAAAACGTCTTCGCACGTGGGAAGGCCAACTTTTAGCCAAGTGGCTAGCATTGTTCGGCTGGGTATTGTCCCTTCTGATCTAGCTAAGTCACCTTTTAACAAAGAACAATTGGTTCTTATTCAAGAAACGGTTATTGACGTAATGATCGAGGTCGACGACAATAACAAGCCAGTATTTGAGGGTGCAATACACAGGAACGGTTGGTTGCTGTTTCTTTGCTCCAATAATGACACGGCCAAATGGATGCGAAGCAATTTCGATCTTATTAAGAAGAAATGTGGGTTAGAAATGATGCTCGTGGAGGAAAATGATTTTCCTAAAACGTTCATCGTGAGGGGTTTCTTCCCACAGAGTATTGAACTCTCTAACGAGAAAATTCTTGCGACCATTGGGGTCCAGAACAATATGGCAGCCAAACACTGGAAAGTGATTCAAAGGTCGACCGAAGGTGCCTCACTTCACCTTGTCATGACGGTTGACGACAAATCGCTGAGTAAGCTAACAGAGCTGAAAGGCAAAATTGCATATCGCTTCGGCCATGTGCGCCTTATCCTCAAAAACAATAAAGCGGGGGTAAAGGCAGAGGAAAGCGTTGGTACAGCAGAGCCACTGGGCGCGCAAGAAGTACCTGCCGCAACATCCATAAGTAGTGCTGTTGGGCATACTGATGAAACGGCACCCAAAGAGGTGGAGAAACCCTCAACAAGCAAAGCGGCGTTAGAGCGACAAAACGCGATAAAGGTCGTGAAAAAGGCTACCGCTGGAGCTCGGCACACACAGGCGCCAAAGCAAGCAAAACCACGGCCGGTGGGGGGTCATAAGGACCACAAAAACAAGGGACCTCGGGGCGCAAGGCTCCAGCACCTTGTGGCAGAAAATACCAAAAAATGAGCACATTGAAGGTGCTACAGGCGAACTTGCACCATGCCACAGGAGCATCAGCCACCATGTGCAAGAGATTCGCCGAAGAAAAAATATCCATAGCTCTACTACAAGAGCCGTGGGTATTTGGTGGTCAAGTTAAAGGACTATCTAGCAAGGAATGTAAGTTGGTTTATTATCACTGTCCGCGTCCAAGGGCTGCAATAATGGTAGACAATAACACTAACTACTTTCCACTTTCAGAGTTTGCCAGCCAGGATCTGGCAGCTATCCAAATAGAAATCGCAACGGAAAAGGGGACACAGGAAATTGTTTGTGCGTCTGCCTACTTCCCGGGCGATTCCAACGATATACCTCCTGTAGAGGTGCAGGCGCTTATTGAGCACTGTCACTCACGGAACATACAGTTCGTGATCGGATGCGATGCAAACGCGCATCACTGTATCTGGGGCAGCTCGGATGTCAACAATAGAGGTGAGTCTCTCTTAAATTATCTGTTAAGCAAAAACGTAAACATTAGTAATAAAGGTACTAAACCTACGTTTATTAACGCTATTAGAGAGGAGGTACTAGACCTTACTCTAACAAGCCCATACATTGCTAACTTTGTGAGAAATTGGCATGTGTCTGACGAAGCCTCTTTGTCAGACCATCTACACATAAGGTTTGATCTACCAGGTAGAAGTGATCTCAGAAATGAGGTCTTCGATCCTAAAAGAACAAATTGGAAACGATATCAGGAATTACTAGAATCAAAGGTTGATTCACTGCCTATCAACATAAGTTCTGTTGGTGAACTAGATGAGGCAGCGTTTCAACTAAGTGATACAATAATTTCAGCATACCACGAAAGCAACGTAGTCAAAACACGTAATGTGACTAGAAAGGTCCCATGGTGGAATGATAAGCTTGCCAAAATGCGTAAAGAAACAAGACAACTTTTCAATCGTTGTAAACATACAAAGGTATGGGACGACTACAGGGTTGCTCTAACAAATTACAACAAAGAATTGAGAAAGTCTAAACGCGAGTCATGGAGAAGATACTGTGAAAGTATTATCGAGGCGCCAGAGGGCGCCAGGCTCCATAAAGCTTTGTGCAAGGAACACTCAAACGGTGTTACAACTTTAAAAAGACCAGATGGGTCGTATACAAAAAATCGGAAAGATACTTTGGAATATATGCTTCAAGTACACTTCCCGGGATCTATAGATACGTCATCGACAGTGAGGGATGATCAGTTAACACCAGACCAAGGGGTCGTGGCTAACAAAAAATCCTGGAGTCTGTCAGGACGTATCTTTACCCCAAACAAAGTACGGTGGGCCGTTGGGTCCTTCCAATCATTTAAAGCACCAGGGGTAGACGGTATTTTTCCAGCCCTCCTCTTACGAGGGATAGAAATACTAATAAAACCACTTGTTGCCATTTTTAGGAATAGCTTTAGTATGGAATACATACCAAACGTTTGGCGTAAGGTCAACGTGATATTTATTCCAAAAACGGGCAAGAGGTCCTGTGAACTTCCAAAGTCATATAGACCTATTAGTTTAACTTCGTTTCTCCTAAAAACAATGGAAAGATTGGTGGATCTTCACATTAGAGAAAATCTAGAAAAGAACACACCTTTGCATAAATCGCAATACGCATATAATAAAGGGAAATCTACAGAAGGAGCTCTTCACTTTCTCGTATCAAAGATAGAGAAAGCTCATTATTCTAAGGAAATCGCCTTATGCGCATTTTTAGATATCGAGGGTGCATTTGATAATACAGATTATCGCTCGATTGATAGAGCATTACAAAATAAAAACATTGACAAGCCGACCATAGGGTGGGTAAAGGCAATGCTGGAAAGCAGAGAAATCAGCTCATCTCTAGGAGATGTATCAGTCTCAGTCAAAGCATTAAAAGGATGCCCCCAAGGTGGTGTTTTGTCACCTTTATTATGGTCCTTGGTTATTGACGACCTCCTAGTCAAACTAAGTGAGTTAGGCTTGGAGGTAATTGGCTATGCTGACGATATTGCAGTGATTATTCCTGGCAAATTCGACAGAACAATATCCAGCATTATGAATCAAACATTAAATTTCATTCTAAACTGGTGTCGTGCAGAAGGACTTTCTATAAATCCCAGCAAGACTATTATTGTACCTTTCACAAACAGATATAAGTTGGACCTTGGTTCAATTACTGTCGAAGGAACAAATATAAACTATTCCAATGAGGTCAAATATTTAGGAGTTGTTCTGGATAAAAGATTAAATTGGAACTCTCACCTTAAATCGGTGATAGATAAAGCCACCAGAGCCATGTGGGCATGTCGCAGTCTCCTGGGGAGAACATGGGGTATTGACTCCAAAATGATTCATTGGATGTATACAATGATGATTCGACCAATCATTACCTATGCGTCCCTTGTTTGGTGGCCCAAAACCACACAAGAAACAGCCAAGAAATTACTGGCAAGTCTTCAAAGGCAGGCCTGTTTGTCTATAACAGGTGCCATGCGAAGTTGTCCTACAACTGCAATTGAAGCGATAGTAGGATTATCCCCACTGCATATATTCATATGGAAATGTGCAGCTAGAAATGCACTAAAAATGCAAATCTTGTCAAATAAGGAATACAGTGACTTTGGTCATATGAGTATTCTAAGAAAAATACCGGATAGGGATATTAGCTGTTCAGTAACAGACTACATGATTCCGAAACGGGTCTTCAATAGAAATTATGAGATAATTATCTCAGACCGTGATGAATGGGAAATTGGAGGACCTTGGGTTAACCCAAAAAGTCTAATATGGTTCACTGATGGTTCAAAAACAAATACTGGAGTTGGTGCCGGGATCTTTGGACCCAACACAAAAATTTCAGAACCCATGGGCAAATGGCCCAGTGTCTTCCAGGCCGAAATCCAAGCGATTTCGATCTGTGCACTGACAAATCTAAAAAGGGGTATCAAAGGGGCCCACATAACTATATATTCGGACAGCCAAGCGGCACTGAAAGCACTAATGTCTCATTCTTTGGAGTCGAGACTAGTGGAAGAATGTGTAAACAATCTTCAAAAATTAAGTACAAAAAATACGGTTGTACTTTGCTGGGTTCCAGGTCACTCTGGAATCGAGGGTAACGAAATTGCTGATGAACTGGCAAGGGCTGGATCGTCATCAGACCTTATAGGACCAGAACCATATTGTGGTATCAACTGGGCGGAAGCTAAATCCAGGGTAAACCAGTGGGAACCTACTCTCAGAATAGCTTACTGGGAAGATAATCTGAAACTTCGTCAAGCCAAGAGGTTGGTTAGACCTTTTACCTACAAAAAGGAACTGATTAACTTACGGAAAGTTGATATCAGGAAAATAGTAGGCTTTCTTACGGGCCACTACTATCTAAACTATCATCTTAACAGAATTCAACTTCTCAGGGACACTGAGTGTAGACTCTGTTTTGAGGATGATGAAACAACGGAGCACTTATTGTGCGAGTGCGTTGCACTGGCTAGAACCAGAATGCAAATTTTCCACCGTGATCAACTGGATCCGGAAGAAATAAAGAAAGCTCCTATTACAGATATACTAAGGTTTATACGTATAGCAGAAAAATTGTTGGAAGAACATGGCTTTCAACCAACTCCTTTCCAAAGGCAGAGAAAAACTAGGCAAACTAGAACCTGATGTAGTGGTCGGGTAACTTTCGCGGATGATCAGAAGGATCATCCATATTAAATTAGGTAGCTTGACACAAAAGATCTTTTAGGTCGCAGTGTCGGTCATTGAACCACCTACTAGGATAAATTAATTAAATAGGTCTCAACGAATGGATAGAGAACATGCTTAAAACTAGAATAATCATCGGTGGGGTAGGCAGCAGCACGGTAAAATGCTCTGTCAACAGGGGAACCCCTCAGGGAGGAGTCTTATCCCCTCTGCTGTGGTTACTAGTCACTAACAACATCCTTACCAATTTGAACCGAAGGGGAATTAAAGTAGTGGCGTACGCGGACGACATAGTGCTTATGGCCTCAGAAATGTTTCCAACCACAATCAGTGAGATTATGGAAGGAGCTCTGGTATTACTCAGCAATTGGGTAACGGACTCTAGGTTAAATGTAAACCCGAGAAAAACTGAACTGATG
Organism: Anastrepha fraterculus; assembly: GCA_037575425.1. Classification (NCBI taxonomy): domain Eukaryota; kingdom Metazoa; phylum Arthropoda; class Insecta; order Diptera; family Tephritidae; genus Anastrepha; species Anastrepha fraterculus. The sequence continues at coordinate 148,527 of JAYXIM010012531.1, read as the reverse complement.
CTATTCACCAAGAAAACCAAGGTACTAAACTTTAATCTCCCAAAACTAAACGGCGTCAGTCTCACGCTAACCCAACAGGCAAAATACCTAGGTGTTATCTTAGATTCCAAACTCAGCTGGAAGTCCAACGTAGAGTACAGGGTAAAGAAAGCGAATATAGCACTTTACACGTGTAAGAGAATGTTGGGTAAAAAATGGGGTCTCCAACCAAAACTATCCAATTGGTTCTATACAGTCATTGCAAGCCCAATACTAACATAAGAGGCACTAGTTTGGTGGCCTGTAACAGAAAAAAATACAACAAAACTAAGCTGAACAAGATACAAAGAACAGCGTGTATCTTAACTACAGGAGCGCTTAGCACCAGTCCTACTGAAGCGCTCAATGTACCAACTCATCTGCTACCATTAGATTTACACATTAAAACAATCGCTACTTGCAGCGCGGTGAGACTTAGAGATATAGGAAGCTGGACAACAAGGTCGTACGGTCACAGTAAGATCCTCCTACAGGAACCCCCGCTGCTCAAAAACAGATCAGACTACACAGTCCCCGACCTAAACTTCAAGAAAGGCTTTACGGTACGTTTTCCACCGAGAGCCGAATGGAACAAAGGGAAGGTGATTGGAAACGATATCGAAATCTATACCGACGATTTTAAAATGAACTGTCGTGTGGGAGCTAGCTTCCATTCGGAGTCGCTCAACCTATCCCAGTCAATTCGTCTTCCTGACTATGCCAGCGTGTTCCAGGCAGAACTGTTAGCTATCAGAGAAGCTTGCAATCACTAAAACTCTATAAGGAAGTTGGTGCAAGAGTAGCTATCTTCTCAGACAGTCAAGCACCTATAAAGGCCTTGGACTTCAACTCCATTTCATCCGTACTAGTCTTATCCCAGTATTTTTTTTCCTTATGACAGCATACTTTTAAAGCGTTAATACGGCAACATTGCCATGTTTTACTTCGTTAACGCTAACGCGATTTTTTCTTCGCGCGAAAATTGTTAGTTGTCCCGCGTTTCCTGGTGCTTTTCACTTTTGAAGTAAGTTTGCAATTATTTTAGTTTCAGCTTTTTTTATATTTAAAATGCATATGTTTTACAGAAAAGAGCTCCTCCTCTGCCACTGACTCTTCGGAGCAACAGTAGGAGAAAAATTCAAGTATCGGAAACAAAAGTTCAATAACAAGTGGCTTGGTTTTTAGTGGCTGGTTGAAAGCTGTGGCTAACGATCCATTCAAATGCGAATGCGGTGCGTGCGACAAAGTTTCGAACTGCGTCAAGTCTGATTTGCAAAAGCACGCCGAAACAAAAATGCACCAAAAAAATATGAAGACAATAAAAAAGACACCTAAACCAAACAGTTTTTTTAGGAAAAAGCCGAGTAAACCAAATCGTTCCAGAAATTTCGAAATAAAGCTTAGCAGGTTCTTCGCTGATCATAATGTCGCGCTGCAAGTAGTGGACCATTTAATCCCACTCTTAAAAGTAATCGTGCCGGATTCTAAAAAAATAGAAACTCTGTCTTGTTTAAAAAGTACTTAGGGGTAATTTTGGACTCCAAACTTAGCTGGAAATTAAACGTCGAAGAACGGGTAAGGAAAGCTGAAATTGCTCTATATGCCTGTAAACGTATGCTTGGAAGAAGATGGGGTCTTCAACCTAAGCATACATTATGGTTGTACAAGGCGGTTATACGACCAATTTTATCGTATGGTTCGGTAGTTTGGTGGAAAGCTCTAGGGAGAGATTACAACATCAAATTACTCGGCAGAATACAAAGATCAGCCTGTGCAATAACGGTCGGCGCAATCAGATCATGTCCTAGGGAGGCTCTGAACGCACTGACACACGTTATTCCAATAGACCTACATATTAAGAAGACGGCAACCATGAGTGCATTTAGGTTAAACGAAGCGGGCCGCTGGAAAGAAAACACTTATGGTCATGCCAGTCTACTATTGCGGCAAACTCAGTTAACCTCGGTGAGGACTGACTACATCGTCCCGACGGTAACATTCAATAGGAATTTTGCCATTCTCTTTCCATCTAAGGAAGAGTGGAATAAGGGATTCTCATTAAACAACTTCGACACTACAGTCTATACAGATGGTTCTAAAATGGATTGTGGTGTTGGAGCTGGTATATATTCTCATAGACTTAAAATTGAAAAATCTGTGCGCCTCCCCAATACCTGCAGTGTCTTCCAGGCGGAAGTACTGGCAATTGGGGAAGCTTGTAGGCTACTAATCACAGACTTCTCTTTTAAGAGCAATATCGCTATTCTCTCGGATAGCCAAGCTGCAATCCAGGCACTGGATTCAGCGACTACAACCTCAATGGTGGTGGAACAAAGTAGGTCTAGCCTTTCCACCTTGAGCGAAAAACATAATGTTACCTTAATCTGGGTCCCAGGACATCGGAATATTGAAGGTAACGAAAAAGCAGATGAACTGGCAAGAGGGGGATCTGCCATGAATAACGCTCTTGCAGAACCGGTATTCACACCATTAGGTGCAGTCAAGAGTACAATTTCCCTAAAATACCTCCGAATGGCGGAGTGTAGATGGAGGGGCCAGACGAAATGCAAAATCAGCAGAACGTTATGGCCCACCTACAACCTTAAACAATCATCAATATTGTTAAACATGAAACGACGGGATGCCTGGAGACTAACGGCAGTCATAACTGGCTTTTGGTCTGTCGGAGAACAGGCAGCCAAAATGGGCATCCCTCACAACACATACTGTCACAGTTGCAAACAACCGGAGAAAAAGGAAACAATCTTCCATTTCCTCTGTGAATGCCCTGCCCTATGGAAGGACAGAATGTTAACCCTGGGCAAACCGCTGTTCGAGGAGCTCGAACAACTGTCTGGCTTAGATGTCAACAACCTAATAAGGTTCCTGAACCGCACAGACTGGGTATAGTCATGCCGTAAATAACAAGGATGTCAATAACGAGGATGACAATAACGAGGATGTGGCAACAAAATGGTGCGGAAGCGCTAGTTGGATTCAGGATGAATCACCACTCTAACCAACCAACCAACCTTGTTTTAAACAGAACTGAATGTAATGAAAAAGTTTAATTTTTAGTATTTTAGCTTATATATAAATATGTCTATTAATATATATTTGAAAATAAAATTTGTATTTATTATAAAGTGTCAGAACAGCACCAAGTCCAAAACTTAAGCAAATAATTCAATTTTGGCGTTGGAGGTGCCTCATTGTAGTGTAAATACAGGAGAAAAAAATGTAGGGAATTTTGTAGGAAAAATTCTTTGGAGCGTAGGGAAACGTATGGAATTAATTTGGGCTGTGTAGGGATTTTTCAAAAAATCATTTACCATCACAGGTCTTAGTATATGTTTGTAAATAAACAATTTGTTGCGGATTGATAAGCTTGAGCGCCTCCCAATAGTAGTTTTTTCTTGCCGTGAGTTTTCCAGCGCAGTTTGGCATCAAGAAAACACTCTATATGTTGGCTAGCTTTTGTTTAGCTCTATTCTGCATTTATTAGCCCCTGAGCAATAAGGTTAACAACATGTTTTTCATTTGGAATCTTATCAATTTTTTCTAGGGAATTTTGTTAAAATTTTAAATTCAGAAATTATTAAGTGTAATTCTATGAGCTTAGGAAAAATATTTTCCTCTTTTTAGTCTATTTATAAGAATGTGGTATATTAAAACTTTTTTTATTTGTTTTTGCTTGAGTTTATTTGAAAAACAAAAAAAAAATGGGCATCTCTAAAAAACACCCAATACAGCTGTACCAAAGCACATACGCAAATGCATCATAGAAATTTAAAAGGCCTGCAATGGCTTTTACAAGTTGAATAGTTTTTCTGCTATCTATTCTTAATGCTATGAATACTTCCGCCGGCATACATTTCAAATGCCAGTGGAATTGTTTTATCCTGTTTCCAATTTCTTTCATTATCGTTTCCATTTACGGTCTTCCACATATTTTTCCATTTGGAATTCTTTGATTTTTTAATATTTAGTTAGTGAATGTATCACGAAGAAGAAACGTAATATGTAGGTTTTTTATATGAGAAGCATTTGATTTTTTGTGCAACAGATTCAAATGTATATATGGGTATGCGTTTTTAGAAACACATACATAGATATTTCTCATATTGATGAAATTAAAATGCAGAAATTGACGAGTTATGACCTACCAAATTTGCTTGTGAAGGCAGCATCAAAATTGTGGAGTATTATTTGCCTCTAGCGAGTATACCTCATAAAACTAAATAGTATAATTCACTATTTTCTGTTCTAATATTTATTAGGCATATCTCAATTCGCATTAGTTGCGCTTAATTTCTGAGATAATTCCGACTTAAGTCGTTAATCCCGATTAACGCCACCGTCTGTCTAGGCTATAAGATGACTGTCAAGCTGAGAAATTAGGTCCCGACCAAGTCTGCAGCCAACCGGAACTTCTCTGTAGATAATTGGAGAGGGTTGCCCACATACCGGAGCAAAAGTCGATCCACTGTTTGAAGGCTCTTTATCTCCCCTCCACGCGATAAATCTTAAGATAAATACTCGTAAGACATAATCGCATTTTTAATAAGTTTTTGATAATCACCGCTTTAATTACAACTACTAATTCTTGTTTTCTCGTTTGACTTAACCACACCAAAATTGTTGTGGTTTAGTTTGCGATAATCGACTTGGCAGCCGAAACAACACAATTTGTCGTATCGATTTTTGTTATGAAACGAGTTACCGAATAGCAAAATCGATAAATTTGTGGATAGATAACAGCGCGAGTATCGTTAAAATAGGTTAGTGAATTGCAGTACAGAAGTACTTCGTTGGACAAGATTTTTTGCAAATACCATTTGGTCAATATAAGAGTGCATACAAGTTTTGAATTGATCCACTTATAGTACAAAAAAAAAAGTCCGTAAAAAATTTGATTTAAGGTAATTGTTAATTTGCGAATTTTGTTCGTTAATTTGGTGAATTTTGGAATAAAAAGTTATCATTGACACTCACGTTTTTTTTTCAAAATATTTTTATTTTTTTATTTTAATTAAATATTAGCAAGGGTACTCAAATTCAATAAACCAATGTTACAATTAATTTACACGAAGATGGCCATTTCTAAAAATATTTTGCACACATTTTCGGTAAGACCCAAATCACGATCTGGAAGATAATTTCATCTTACAGAAAAAGCAACGGCGTCTTCGAAAAACCAGTTGATGTCGTTCCAAATGTACTACAAAAAGGGTTGACAGGCAAATATTAGATATATCCCATGATGATCCATTTAAATCTACCTTGGAAGTTCGATATCAACTCATTGATGTTTAGAAACTCGTAAATGCATACTCTCCAGCGCGAAGACGATTGTCGATCCGCACAGCGATAATAGTAGGAGAATACCGCGTAAAAACGACACGGTCATTAACAAAATTAGCAAATATTCAAAAATGCTTGGCTTTCCCAAGATTTCTAAAACATCGCAAAGAATGCATGAACACAGATATGCATGTATGTGCATGTGTATTCGCCTGGTAAATTTTCCAAATTCTGTTCATACTTTGCGCGTAAAATCTTTTCCATTCAGTTACTAATCGAACGTAATTAAATTCATTGAGAGCAGCTCGTAGTACTATGCCTAGTAGCTAGCTAACTAGAACGCGTACGCTCCCATTTAGTATATATAAACGTACAATTGTATGGGTGCCCATAGATTATTACAATTTGTCGTTCAAAACCAGACCCATTACCATTTGTTTTTTTTTATTTTTATTTTATTTTATTATTTTTTTTTTGTATTTCAAATTATTTATTTATTTTCTAATTTTTTAAACCAAAAAAACACAACTTTTGCTTTACCCCAGATGGGACTCGAACCCACAATCCTCGGCTTAGGAGGCCGATGCCTTATCCATTGGGCCACTGGGGCTCTTAATAAAAGTTGCTGCCAAAAATTCTTTCCTTATACGCGCACAAGAAACAAATAACGATCGTTACCTATAGAATCAAATAACAACAACAACTAAAGGCAAATAAAACTAAACACACAAACAAACAAAAAAGACAAAAACGAAAAACAACTAAATGAATAGACAAAATGCTAGATCATCGTTCACTCGTACAATCGGGGGCATTGAAACATGCGTATGAAACATATGTATGTACATACATATGTATGAATCTACTATATATGAATGGGTGTTTCAAAAATGTATTTAGTAACTTAAAATAGCCAAATATCCACTTGAATAAAAATGAAATAGAAATAAAAATAAATAAATAGGTTTTCTAATGCTCAGCATCGATAGAGAGGCGCATATTTTGATTAGTCGATTGTGCTTGAGCCACTTAGAAACCTAATCGCAAGTGAATAAAAATATGTATGTATATACATACATCCATACATATACGTATGCATGTCGACGCGTGTATATGAATGTAGCTATTCAACATTAGTTTTGTTATTTTAATCATCTGTAATTATATTTAAGAATGCTTGAACTCAATATTGCCCAGATTCCTGTGGAGAAAAACTGAAGAGTAAAAATTACTGTGACGTACTTTTAGATGAGCTGTCAGAGCGATCTAATTCGAAGGCGTAAAAATTTCACTATATGTATTTCATACAAAAAAAAAATTTATAAAATTTTATATTTATTTAAAAATCGTCCCACATAATAGAAAATATGGAAAATATCAGGTCAGTCCATAAGTTCGTGCGTATTTTACCCATAATTTCACTTTTGTACGATTATTCGCGGAATATACCGGAACTATTTATATTTTCTTTGATATATTGTGCATTCAACAAGTGAATTTAAACGCGGATAGAAGCACGTGTTAAAAAATAAGATGGAATCTTCGAAAGCGTATAAGAGGTATATTTTGTATTTTTTTTATAAAAGTGGTAAAAATGCAAGAACTGCTGCTGCAGAAATAAACACTGTTCACGGTAAGGATACCGTGAGTGTAAGGACTGCGCAAAAGTGGTTTTCGAAATTCCGAAGTGGTAACTGCCACGTGGAGAATGCCCCGCCCGCTGGTCGTCCTGAAGTCTTTAACTCCGACGCCTTGCTCGAACTCGTGGAAGCTGACCCAAATTTGGCAGTCGATATGATAGCTCAGAGGTCAAATTCATCACATGGAACAGTTCACAGGCACCTGGTTAAGTTGGGAAAGGTTTCAAAGCTGGGAAAATGGGTTCCGCATAGACTTTCCGTCTCCAACCTTCAGCAGAGAGTGAATGTGTGTTCTCAGCTGCTGCAACGGTTTGAAAATTAAAGTTTTTTGAACCATATCGTTACTGGTGATGAAAAATGGGTCCTTTACAATAATCCTGTTCGCAAACGCCTATGGTTAGATAAAGATGAAACACCAGAACCGCCCCCTAGAGATGGCCTTCACCCTAAGAAGATTCTCCTGTCTATTTGGTGGGATATGGCCAATATTGTTTATTATGATCTTCTGGAACCAAACCAGACGATACCTGTTGATTATTATTCCCATCAGCTTTCAAACCTGAATGAGGCACTTAAAAAAATCGACCGTCTATAGTGACGCAAAGTTTTGTTTCACCACAACGCCTTGCGTTAGCAAACATTAGGCAAACTCCAACGATTATTCACGTACATACATTCGACAACTACAAATTTAATAAGTTCTTCTAAACATCTTTGCTGCTAACGGTAATGATAATTTTTGGTAAATTGTATGCAACAAAAAAAATTCAAATTGGTGTTAAAAAAAAAAGTCAAATCCTTTTTCGGAGTAGTAGTCCCAAACCTGAACCTTAACTGGATGTTGAACAGTTCGTTGAAGTTGTCGATTATCAGGAGAGCACCAGGACCGACGTATGCAACTATTTACCTAAAAGGAAGATTACTCGTAAATATGGCGTTTGCCCAATTCCGCACTGAATTTGCATTCCGTTCCATGCAAATGTGGAGGAATGTGCTGCAAATGTTGAGGCCTCGTAAACGTCCTCTATCATGTCTTTGTCTTTAGGATGAGCACATAGAAACACAAACCTTTCTTCATATGTGGACTTCATTAATGGCAAATTTGTAAGCTTCTCACAAAACTAACAAATTGCTCAACGTGCATTGCGAAAAGGATACGCCCATTCAGCAGCATTTACATTTTTTTGTTAATGAGTTTCAATTTTGCCGATCATGATTCTATTAGGCAGACTTGAATATCATCTCCATACATATTCACATAACTGCGTTTAAGTTTATTTATTTACTTATACAATACAAACAACGAGAAGCCAAGTATAGATCATTGCGGAGCACTTTTGGTTACGGGCAAGAGTTAGACATAAAACTACCTACACTTACTGCTTGGGATCTCTCACGAAGATAAGATTTAATCAGATCTACAGTTGGAGAAAAAATGTTAAAAAGGTTCTCGAGTTTTAAAGAAAGCAATACCTGATTGGCAAAGCAAAATGCCTTCGAGTTATGTACTGAAATTTTTGTATTTACTTTTCTATTAATTTTGTATCAGATTGAGCAACAGCTAAGCGGATTCGGCCTTGCTAGCATGTGCAAGGCGATCCACATAGTGGTTTTTTAAACGTATGTTATTTTGATAGTGACAACTATTTTCTATAAATCATCTATAAGTCAGTATCACATCTCTGCGAAATGAAACGAATCGCTTGATGCTTGAGTTAACATTGCGAAATTATTTCCGAAGTCAATGTTGTGTACCCCAAAAATAGTGCAAAGAAGTCAAAATCATGCCTCGACGACAAGAAACAAAACTGCCACATCTGGGGATCGGAAACAGTATTTCTGTCCGCGGTAAGCGCTTGATAAATGATTTGTGACTGTGAACGGGTTTTTTTTCATAAAATTGTATTTTAAAGTCGGAGCATAAAATTTCTAGGAAATAGCTAAACTCTTAAAATTTATAAATGGGATTATTTTTTAATATTTATTCGACAGCTGTTGCTTACCGATAAAATTTCCCATTTTATAAACAAACTAGCAAACCCGGCCCCCTTCGCTGGGCACACTAAAATAGAATAGATATGGTTTAGAACAGAAAATATATGATTTTCATATTATTTATTTCTTTATTCTCTATTCAAGCGCTTTGGCATAAACAATATTTTTTGTTTTTCTATTTTTTTTTGAGTAAATATAAAATGTAAATTGAAAATCAGGAAAAAAGAAGATTGTTTTTAAATTTCAAATCAACGCATATGAATAAACAAACGTCTTTTTTCCTGATCATCCATGAATTTTTCGTTTCAATTTATATGTTTTATTAAGCATTGGAGCTTTTTTAACCATTATCCATTTATATTTTTCAAAAAAAAAAAAACGAAAAAAATTGTTTTTTCCACGAACACATAATTTCATTCGGATTTCACATTAAATTCTCAAATTTCGTAAGAAATTATTCACTGTTCCAAAATCCACTCCAAAAAAATTCACAAACAATTTTTACATGTTGCACTTACGTTTTTTCCTTATGGCATCCAAATCAGAAAGAAATATTGACACATTGTAACTCACACTGTCAATTTGACAGTTCAGTTCCGCCCCAAGCGTTAAAAAAGTAAGCGACATTATGGCTGGCTCAAAAGAACGCTGTACCCGTTGCCACTGCTCCGAATTACAACCAAACTTTCGAAACCCATTTTCAATACTTACTTAACAATGTGTGTAAGTTTGGTTTAATTCGGTGCAAAGACACGGCGGGTCCAAGTTTTGGCATATATTTCGAGATCCTTGTCATCAATAGGTATGAAAATTACCCCGTATTAAAGCACTTATCAACAGCTTTCATTTGATACCCATATTGTACATACACAACCAAAGGTTACCCGGGTCCACGTTTTGACCTATATCTCGAGATCCGAGTCACGGAGCGGCATAAAAAATATTCTGTACTAAAGCATTCACCAACAGCTTCAATTTGATACCCATATTGTACATACACGTCCGAAGGTTAATCGGGTCCACGTTTTGACCTATATCTCGAGCCCTATCCACCAATAGGTATCCAAACTATACGAAAACCATCTGCAATACCTTCTTAACAATGTGTGTAAGTTTGGTTTAATTCGGTGCAGACACGGCCGGTTAGCGAACACACACAAAAAGTTGACTTTATTTTATATATAAGATTTTTTTCAGTTTGTGTCCGAAAAATCCAAATATCTTACGGAACCCTATTTTTTCCAAAATAAAATGTAATCCATGTTACTCTTGGATAATGTAGTTTTCGAATGGTGAAAGAATTTTTAAAATCGGTCCAGTAGTTTTTGAGCCTATTCGTTACAAACAAACAAACAAACAAACAAACAAAGTTTTCCTCTTTATAATATTAGTATAGATTTATGTAAAATTTTCTCCAAAAAGTGAGCTATCAAAAATTTATGTCTTGTGCTGATATTTTTGCTTTCGTGGTTTAAAATAATAAGTTCCTTTCACGGATTTTATACTCTAAAATCAGCAATTAAGGTGGGCTGAGCTCGGTTCTATACTGGGTCCGGCACTCGAAATGTAACCAATTAAAAGGTCCCTAAATTTAGTTTGGAAAATTACTTTAATTCAATTCAAAGTGAAAAATTTGTGAAAATAATACAAAATTAAGAATCAATTTACTTTTGCTCGATATGACCACCTTTTGCCTTGACTATGGCCTTGAGACGGTCTATAAACGAGTCGCAAGCCGCCCGAATGTGACCTGCAGGTACAAGTATTTTGGCCCACTCGCGGACAAAGGCTTTTTACGGCGGCTCAAGACTGGTGAATCTTATAGTTCGGACCTCGCTCTCCAAAATGGCCCAAAGAGAATAATCCATCGGATTCGCGTCTTATGAATTCGAGAACCATTGTGTGGACGGTATGAAGTTCGGAACGTTGTTTTTTAGACATTTTTGGTGCACTCAAGCCTTGCCAGAGGGTGCCGAGTCCTGTTGAAACGTCCATGGTCTGCCACCGAAATGGTTATTTGCCACGGCTTCAAAGTAACCTCCGGAAAACTTTACCCATATATTTCGCATTTACCTTGACGCCAGGTTCGATAAAAACGATTGGAGAGCGCCCTTCTACGGTCACAGCGGCCCAAACCGTTACTTGTGGTGGGTGCTGCCTCCTGGTGGCCAATCGATGACTCAAATTCTCGTATGAACGTTCGGTCAAATAAACCCTATCGCTTTGAGAGTTTACAAATTGTTTAATTTGAAAAATGTTCTCGTCAGAAAGTACAATGTTCGGAAATTTACCGCTTTCGGCCAAGCGAAGCAACTCCTTCTTTACGTTTTGAACCATTTGTCGTGACATTGCAATTTTTTGATGACCACCTCCATGACGATTCGCGATGCTCCCAGTATCATTGTAACGAGTAATGGCGAAATAAACAAAAACTTTATTTACTTTAAGGTGTTCGAGCTCACGAACAACCGCTGGTTGTGATAAGACAATCACACTATTACTCTTACTTTTACTCTCGGCAAAATGCTTCCGTGCGCTTGTAAACAATACTCTGGACTGTCATATAGCGAACTAATGGGCAGTTGATGCCCGCTGAAATTGGTTACACTTCAAGTGTTGGCTGGTTGTTAATTTTTGGAATTAAACAAATAACTGGACGATAAAAGTTTATCATATAGCAGCAGAGACACGAACGAAAATAGTATTAGCATATAAAAAGTGGGTGTTCGTTTTATCCCACTTAATCTTAAATGTAAAAAATGACAAAAGCAAAGTTGAAACCTGCAACACTGTTACAGAAATACTTGGGTCATTTCTGATTAAATTGATTATATGATGTCCAACACCTAATCACTTTTAAAATATTCGATTGTAAAGATTATTTAAAAGAAATGGTTTCTGTAAGGACGCTTTTCTTTTGTTTTTAGTTAAAGGATATGTCAATTAATTAAAACCATCAATAAAACTTCAACCAAGGCCGGCATTTAAAGATGGCATCTTGATAAAGTTTTGAATTTACGATTTTACATTAAGCTTGAATTCAACGTAGCATATAATTTGGTAGCACTGGATTATACTTCTATTTGCTTTGACAAACTGTTATGTAATTCTATTGCTCTTTGAAGTACCTCGCCTTAAAGTACGCAAAATCGGTTAATTTCAGCGTAGGATGCCATTTATACTAACAAAAATATACAAAAATTATCCCACTGGCATAATCATGCCGCCAGAGGCTAAAAGCTAATTTGTTTGAACATTGCTGAACTGCTTTTGAACTGTTGTTCCTTTCACATACAAATTTTTCGCTTGGCGAGCAGCGGAATACTCTAGTGAGCAGGATTCCAATAGCTGCATTGCTGGTTTTTGCAGTGAAATGTAGCCATAAAGAACTTGTGTTTGTGTAGACGAAATAATTTTAACAGTTAAAGAAAATACTCACAATCGATTGTACATAGTCACTTTCAAGTTTTTTGTGGGAAACAAAAGTTAAATCTTATCTCGAAGATATAAAAAAATAAGTATATACATACAGATGTTACAGTTCTGGGGTAAAAGAAGAAAAAAAAAAACGATAACACCGGCAATAAAATCGAAAAGAAGACTAAGGAAAGAGTGGCAAACACAAGACATCACGCAGATAAAATACAACTTAACAAGATGACAAAAGACATTAAGGAAAAGACAAAGAAGACAAAGAACTTTTTATCCAACCTAGATCCAACAAAATGCAGCAACTACTCACTCTTGCGGACAACATCGGAGATCAAGAAAGCAACCCCTCACCAGCATACAATTTTAAACGAAAAAAGACATTCACAAATCAAAAGAACACTCAAAACTGTAACCTGCCTGCTACATCTGACACACCCAACAAACCAATAAAGAGAGAAACTCCAAACGAAATGCGACGAAGGCCATAAACAATAAAAAATCTCCTGGATATGGCAAAATCAATGGGAAAATATTAAAAGAACTACATGACGATGGAATAATATACTTAAGAAACATCTTTAACTCATCAATTAGACTAAAATATTTTCCCCTTCCATGGAAAGTTTCAGAAATACATAATAGCATTGCCGAAACCAAATAAAGACGTCAGTAAACCATCATCCTATAGACCTATAAGCTTCTTACCAATTCTTTCAAAACTATTTGAAAACTTGATCCATGATGGTCTTGACCCCATCGTACAAGCGAAGAACATAATTCCCTCCTACCACTTGGGATTCCGACATAAACATTCGACCATTCAACAAGTGCACCGAGTAACTAACAAAATCAAAATAAATGCAATTGACAAGAAAAACTACTATGTCACAACTTATCTCGACGCAGCGAAGACTTTTAACAGCCTATGGCACCCAGGACTACTTCAGGGTGAACGATATGAAGTTGTACCTATTCCAAACACCATAACTTTTTTGTGTGAAATTAGTTTTTATTGATTTCAAAGACAAAATTGTTCAAAAATGATTACAATTTTGACATATATTCACTTTAGCTCGATATGAGCACCTTTTGCCTTGACTGTAGCCTTCAAACGGTCAAAAAATGAGTTGCATGCTGCACGAATGTGATCTTGTATTTTGGCCCACTCTCTGGCGAATTCGAAAGCCTTTGTTTGGACGAAATGAAATGTGGAACATATTTTTTTAACCATTCTTGGTTCACACAAGCTTTATGAGACGCTGCCGAGTCCTGTTGGAACGTCCATGGTCCACGACCGAAATGTTTGCGTGTCCAAGGCTCTAAAGCAGCTTCTAAAACATTTTCCCGATAATAAGTCGCATTCACTTTGACACCAGGCTCTATAAAAACGATTGGAGAGCGTCCATCAGCTTTCACTGCGGCCCAAACCATTACTTACGATGGGAAATTGCTTCGAGTGGCCATACGTAGGCTCAAATTCTCTTATGAGCGTTCGGTCAAGTAAACACGATCGTTTTGAGTGTTTATGAACTGCTCAATTGGGACAATTTTTTCATCAGAAAGCACAATGTTAGGAAATTCGCCACGTTCGTGAAAGCGCAACAACTCCTTTGCTCTTTCGCACCGAACTTTTTTTTCTGTGGTGAAAGATCGTGTGCTCTCTGGAACTTGTAAGCCTTGACCTTGAGCTCATTTTTCAATATGCGTCGAATGCTGTCTTGCGATATTTTCAGTTCTTTGGCCATTTTTCTTCCACTTCGACGTGGATTTCGTTCAAGTCAAGCCTTCACTTTCCGAACCATTTCTGGTGTTGTTGCGGTTTTTTTGGTCCATCTCCATAGCGTTTTGCAATGCTACCAGTATCATTTTACGTTTTATTCACTTTGAGGTGACTGAGCTCACGAACAATGGCTGGTTGTGATTTTCCAGCCAAATATAACGCAATCACCCTATTACGTTTGAATTCCATCAAATGCTTTTGACGGCTTATAAACAATATATTGAACTTTCAATAGGACAATTTTGACCTTGATGTCACGAGCTATTTTACAGATACAAGCAGTGTGAAGTTGGTAATACTTCATATCGTTCACGTATATAAAAATACATTACATACGTTTAGGAAGTCAGCCATATTCAAATTCCATTAATGCTTAAATAAGATTTCTGGCAAAATAATGCCATCAATATTGGCTTCAAAGTGGCATGCGGATTTACCTTCTGCTCAAATCAGAGTGCGTAGAGCGCTCAAAATTCGCTCCTACTCTTTCAAGCTATCACTAAAAGCAATACAACTCATACAAAATATTCTCTGAGTAAATCATTGAGAGGATCTATTTTGCGTAAACTCCTCAAACACTTTTATTACTCATTTGTTTGTATACAAAGAGTGCTCGTCGTTCTGTGAGCATTCGCTTTGTTTTCATCCCCCGAGTTTTGTAAATGATGCGCTCTTTATTTGTGCTCAAGTTTATATGAATTTATCAATGATAAGTAATTTGATGTTCAATATTGTCCCTTTTTGCATTGCTCAATTATAAATATGCATTTCGAGCATACCCTAACCAATTTCTGCTTTATTTAATGAAAGTAATACTTTGCGAGAATAGTGAAGTTTATTTCATTTATTTTTTTTAAATATAAATAATAAATAAAACTTATATGAAAATAAACATTTCAAAGAATTTCAAAGAAAGAAAGTAAAAGAAAATTCATAAAAGTTGAGGGTTATTGAATTTAATGAAAATCGATTAAATATATTATTTAAGACTGATCCACGTTCGGTTCGTCAAAATCTGTACTTTTGAATAAACGTTCATTCAATTTGATAAACAGCTAGAAAATCTGCCCATTTTTTATACTTTTTACACACGCGAAGCACGTGCAAACGCAAACTAGCCACAAAAATGCTTTAATAAAAACTAACGGCGATAGAAATTCAAGTAGGAAAATGTGTCAATATAAAAGAGTGATAAAAAATGATGCTTTCAAAGAAAACTCACTGAGCATACAAAATGATTGCTATTGTTGAAGAGAGTTTATCATTTTTAAATAATCTGAGAGGAGAGAATAAGCTAGCGAACACTCAATTCGGTTGATGCTTTCAAAGAGCGCATGTTAAAAGAATGTCGAAAGAGGAATGTTAATAAATGATTTTTTCGTTCTTTCAAAAAATAACTGATGCTCTCTTGTTTGGTTTTAAGCAGAAAAGAAAAACTCAAAACAAAATGCACTGAATTGAGTTTTTATCAGCTGAATGAGGGATATTTTACTCCTCAATGATAAGTATTTACGAACTCTGGCTCAAATATGAACGAGACTGATTTAATAAAACACAAACGGTTAATTATTATTAAATTTTTATTTTATCTCCTTCAAAGTAATCACCATTGGAGGCGATACACATATGCCAACGTTTTTTCCAATCATCATAGCATTTCTGGAAGGCCGATTTCGGTATGGATTTCAGTTCCTTCTTCGAATTCTCTTTTATGACTTCAATTGTCTCAAAATGTTTTCCACGGAGCGGCAACTTGAGCTTGGGAAACAGGAAAAAGTCACATGGAGCCATATCAGGCGAATACGGTGCTTGCGGAACGATATTAACATTATTTTTGTTCAAATAATCGCGAACAAGACGTGATGTGTGAGCTGGTGCATTATCGTGATGCAAGAACCATGACTTGTTGTCCCACAATTCCTTCCTTTTAAGACGAATGTTCTCGAGCAAACGCTTTAAAACGTCTAAATAATATTCAGCGTTAACCGACCGGCCTTGCGGAAGGAACTCCGAGTGCACCACACCTTCGTAATCGAAAAAACAGTCAGCATAACCTTAATTTTTGAGCGACTTTGGCGTGGTTTTTTGGGTTGATGTACGGCCCTCTTTGAACGATTTGTACCACTGGAAAACCGGGTGCACGCGATAGAGCAGAGTCCCCATAGGTTGTCTGCAACATTTTTATGGCGTCTGAAGCCGAAATTTTGTTGGAATAACAAAATTTCAAACAAATTCTTTGTTCAACTTGAATTTCCATCGTTAAATTCGAAAAACACACTCGAGCTTGGCTTGTTTACAGTAGCACAGAAAACAAACTATGTGACATATTACGCTGAAATTTGCCATGTAAGCTTATGACAGTCCTACCAAAAAACAAAAAATTTATTTTTGCCATATGTCATCCGCGGACCGTTTTATTGATAACGTCTCGCTCATATTCCCAATATTGAGAAAAATGCAAACGTTGCTTCGGTGTGAGTCTTAGTATTAATAATTACCAAGGCGAACTAATCAAAAGTTATCAAGTCGTTTTTAACATAAACCAGTGTTGCATATTAAAAATTCTCTGCCCTTACAAAAAAACATGGTCGATGAGGCTCGTAACGGCTTATCACCTCCTATGCGGAGCATTATATAATATATGTAATACGTATGTTTGTAGTTATTACATAGAAATGTAAAATACATGTATGCTTACAGTTTTATGTTGCCGCCCCCTGTTGAGTCTGATTTTAAATGAAGTAGCAACTGAATTATTACTTTCGGTAGACACACCTATTTTGTTTTTTTACGTAAACGACACATTGGGGTAAATTTCACCCCAATTCATAAACTTTTTTCCACAAACAGAGTTAAAGTTTTTATTTACACCTTTTTTGTAAGTATTTAGATAAAATAAATTTAAAATGAATTATTTAATTTAATTTATTAAAAGATATCAGATAATACATATAATAACATGCTTAGATTTTATTCACATTAAAAAAACTAAACATTCTAAAGAAAAAAAAATATACATATACATACATACATATACGGAAAAGCCATCTTGGACTTTAGAAAACTGTATAAACTAAAAATAGTAAGCATACGAAAAAATACCAAATTCATAAAAATTAGTTAGTGAATTATTGGTTAGCTAGTTAGTTGCATTCTATTGTTTTTATTGTAGTACGAACTATGTTTTCGTATAAAATTAAAATTAAAAAATTAAAATTAAAAAACAAATAAATAAATAGTCAAAACTTATCAATATTTTATGGACACTTTGACGGTGACAGTATGTACGTACATACATATCATACATATATGTGTATTAGGGCGGGTCGATTTAAAAATCGCTCATTGCTCTGTGAAAATCATATTCTAGGGATCAAAATAAGAAACTTTGCCGAAGGAACCATACCTCTAAAACGAATTCTGATGCCCCCAATTTGGGTCGAACGAAAAATCCCACTTTGACCCATTTAGAGTGCTCCAATCGAGTCCAAATGTATGACCGACCCCCACTAACTTTGGACGGCCGATCCACCCATGCCAGTGGCACACCCCCTTTAACTCCCCTGGGGGGTTCCCCATACAATCATTTCAAAATATCACCATTTTTGGCCTTTACATGAAAAAATTAGCTAAATGGCATGTTTTCTCTTTATTTTTATTTATTTATAATAATATTTATAATTTATTTATAATAATATCTATTTTTTCTCTTAAGAAATTTATTTAGTCAGAACATATGTAAATGAAAAAATTAATTTAAGTGAGTTATAGAAAAGAAACTAAAAAGTTCCACCCAAATTGGGGGACATCAGAATTCGTTTTAGAGGTATGGTTCCTTCGGCAAAGTTTCTTATGTTGATCCCTAGAATATGATTTTCACGGAGCAATGGGCGATTTTTTTGCCTCGCCACAAATCGACCCGGCCTAATGTGTATATTTATATCCGTTTTGTATCTTTTTTAGTTCCATTTCAGTAAGGAGCGATTTTCTTTTAGAGCAAAATGGCTATGCGGTTTAGAAGTCGGTCGCTCCAAGATTTTAAATGTCTTGCAAATTTCGTGAATTGTATTTTTCGCCACATAATTTTGTTTAAATGTTGTTGTGATATCAAATTTCTGAAACCTGTTTCGAACTCACCGTACCAAAACTCACCAAATATTTGAAAATGAACTTTCCAAGTATTTTTACGGCTATTAAAAATGTCACAATTACTACACAGGACAAAATCTTTGTAGCTTGGAATTTACAATGTAAGCGTAAGTTAAAGTACAGTGAAAACTCCCTTAATGGACATCTCTCTTGTCCGGGCGCTTTCCTTGGAAAAAAACTATTTTGGACTCATCGTAATTGTATTATATTTATTCTAAAAGTGGCGCCATAAATTTAAATTAATTGAAGTGTGGGGGTTATAGAAAGTTACTTGTGAGCAAATTTGGGCAATGGTGGTAAAATTTGCTCCAAACAAATGAAATGAATGCATATTTTATATAGCATTTGCTGAAAACTATTTCATTTCCACATTTATCATTTTTATCATAACTATTGGCAGACTTGAAGACTATCTTTACTGTTACGGTAAATCGAACAAAAAACGAAAAGAAATTGTGAACTCGCATGGCTAAAAGATTTTTGTAATCTATCATTCTTGAGAAATTACGCTCAGGAAAAATTGAGGTCGAAAGGGTAAAAAATTTCACAATTAAGCAATTTTAGGACATCCTGTGTGTAGTCAGGACTTGGATTGAATTGTAGAAGATTCAGTAACCGATTAAGAAATGGATGGTAGTAAAAAGTTCCAAATGTTTTAAGGTTTTTGTGATACTAGTCAAAGAGTATATAAAGACAAGAAGGTACAACTACCGGCCCGTTCCGCTGGCAAAACTCGGCTAGGATACAATACTCAAAAACCAATTAGAACTAATTATATTGAGTTTAGATTTGGTTTTAATAAGATACGCGTTCCTTTTTTATATGCCAAATAAAAACTTTCCACCATCAACAAGAAAAAAATTGCCAAAAATGATATTTTGAAGTATGAAATGCAAGTTTCAGTTCGTTACAATAATATTCAATGACCTATAAAAGTGCATACTCAACAAAATTCTAAAAATTCCCGTTGAAAAGTTTAAAGATTTGACAAAATTTTATGCAAAGTTTGAAAGTTTGCGTTATATACAATAGTTTTCGTCGTAGTATGTACTATATTTTTACAAAAAAATAAAAAAATAAGTAGTAGTGAGTTTATAATTTTGCAACGTGCTGTATATGAGAAGAAATTGTAGGAGTACTAATTTTTAGTGGGTAGGAAAAGTACATACTTTATTTTATGCCCACTTAAACTATTAAATAAATTAATTTGTAACAATTTAAAAAAAAAAAAAAACAAATTAAAAAAAGACCTGACCCGCCTCTTGAGCCAACAAAAAGTACTTTACGGCGACAGTCCGCACAAGAAAGCTTTCATTCTATTTTTTTGTTCGCTTCAAGAATGCGAATATTTAGATATTTTTCCATTAAAAAATTATTCGTTGACCAATTTCTTTTTTAATATATGTACATATTTTTATTTTTGTGTGAGTTTCTGAAAAATGTGTCCAATAAATTTATCTAATGAATTAAATTACAAAGTTTCCTAAGTTATTGTTCGAAAATCTATAAATTCTGTGTATCAAATGATCCGATTATCATGTTTGCACTGTATACGAATGAAGATTCTCTTGCAAGCAGTGAGTCTTTCCTGGAGGGTATTTCATCAGTTCATTCAAGCCTTTTATTCAGCTGTGAATGAATGTGCGTGTATGCGTGATGCACATCGTTTTGTTGACAATTTAAGCAGAGCTATCGGTTTTTCGTTATTATAACAACTTCGAATTTCCAACGTCCCACCGCATTCATCGTACACATTCCTCCTATATTTACTTTATTTTCGGCTTGTTGTTTTAGGTGTCGACCGGCTATTCCACTGTTGCGATTTCGTATTCTGTCCTGCTGGTCCTTGCTTTCTTAGTAGCTCGCTTGTTGCTTTGTTGCACAGCTACCCAGCCAACCAAAAGCGGAGCCATCCGAAGTATGTGTGAAAAGGTAGGCCTCAAGAGAATTGCATGGGAGTGTCTAGGAATCACGTTGTGTCTCTTTGTTATCTTTTTGATGTTCATTCTCGTTTGCATTCGCTTATTGATTATAAATAAATATGTAAAATAATCCGAAGACTCTGCGCCTATGATATCTTCGGATGATGTAAGCCGTCCGTCGGCGTCATCACAAGTTATCTGAGTAAGCAATCTGGGATGCCGAAATTAGTCATTCTATGGTCTTATATGCAATATTTTTTCCTATGCACAATTAACTTTTTAGTCTTTAAAAAGTAAAGTTGAAAAAATCAAAAATAACTACAGAGTCTTGACATAGTTCAAAGCAATACAACACGTGATAGCTTCAACTATTTTCTATTATTTGTGGTAAATTGAGTTGGTTTCTTCAAAGATGAATATGTCTACACCCACATAATTAACCAATTTTATTTAAAAACCGCTAAATAAGGAGCCAAGGAGGAACTTATATTTTTAACTTAACTTTATTGGCTATAGTGAATTAGAATATTAGCAGCTTAATTTGAAACTATGCATTACTTAATGGTTAAGAGCAGGAATCCTAATCATATGGGACTTATTCCACAAATTGTAAACCATATCAGATCGTTTTTAGCCTGAACCGAAATCAGAGCAAAAATGTAAGCACTTAGGCTGTATATATATCAGCCCTATTTTTCCGAAAGTGATTTCAGACAAAAATTGTGCCTGGACACATCCGTCGACGTATACCCAATGTATCCAAAACAAAACCAACAAAATTGTGCAAAGCGATTGACCTTTGTGAAAGAATATTTGAAGAAAGTCCCTTATTTTTAAAAATTAGTTATCTTGACTGACGAGCCCAAATTTAACGTGTTTGGGAATGATGAAAGAACCTACATGAGAAGTTCACCACTGCCCGATGTATACTAAAAAAATAAAAGGAGGTGGTTTTAAGCATTATAAAAAAAAGAAAGTGTGGATTAGGGCCAATTTTGTAAGCATTTGCGTGGCCGAAGCAAAGCGCTGGCCTAAATGCAACAAAAAATTTGTGGAGAATCATAAAGAGAGCAGTAGCTGCTAGAAAACCGGAAAATAAGGATCTCTTATATCCCTCGAGGAAAGGAACAAGATATTGATCTTGTCACTCTAAGTCAATGTCAAGATCTGGTGCAATCAATAAGTAAACTATGTGTGGAAGTTATACGGCAGAAGGGGTTTCCTAAAATATATAAGCAATGCAATGCGTAGAGCCAATCAATTTAATTATTTAATTTTATAGTTATTTACTTAAGTTAACTCTAAATTCAGGTTAATTTGGTAGTATTGCAGCACTTTCATATACATAAACATCTGCAACTGGTCGGTTGATTCGATGAGAACATTTATGTGGTTATGGTTATGGCACCTCTACTTTGAGCTTGTAATTTACTTTCGCTTTTCGCTGGAATGCATAAAGAGGCATAAATAGAAGTAGCATATAACATAAATTATATTAAATTATGTAATCATAAATTATAAATGTTTACTCACTTTTCGTCTTCCATTGCAATCGAGCAGACAAAATTTGTTTGATGCCGATTTAAAAGACTTTACCCGCAACAATGACCGAATTACTTACAGTTAGAACTTTTGCTAAATACTTTAACCAAAGTTGCAGAGCTTCACATCGAACGTGAAACTTTAAGAAATTGTGCAACACAGCGGTGTGATTGCAACTCGAACAAGCGCTTCATGTTGCATTAAAAAAATATATGAAATTTTTTATAATAAAAATTAAAGTAGTACTAAATGCACGAACACAGAATTTTGGAATATAAATACCATATACTGTGTGCTCTCTCTCAAGCGGACACCTAAAGGGCCGAAAAATGTGTGCGCTTTTGGGAGGTATCCGCCTAAGAGAGGTCTCCGTTAGGAGGGAGTACACTGTAAATATTGTTTTTAATATTATGTACTGCGCGCTGCGACCAAGCCAGATCTATTGCGTCATATCCAGATATTTATACACACATACTATATCCTTATTATATTAATAATAAGCACATACATAATTTGGGATGAAAAACTTTGCTTGGAAATGGGTTTTTTCTAGATGACTTAATTATATGAGCATAAATTATATAGAGGAATACGTTGTTTTACTTTTAAAAGTTTATAGATCAACTTAAATATTAAAAAGATATATAGCAAAAACGTGTATACAAATCTTATAACTTTAGTTTTTCAACTTTCTTGACGTTGTTTTTTAATAAAACGCGCCGTTTTGCCAGATTTTGCGTTTTAACTATAGCGTGACTTAATTATATAATATGAGTAGAAGTATGTACAATTGCATGTATGTACGTACATACATTAAAAATGCCCTTTTCTCCGGCGGGCATACTCCTTTGGGACCCTTTTTCGTGCCTGCCAAGGAACGGCGGCACACCTTGCGTACTCTGCTGGTTGGCTGGGTATACATATCTCACTTTAGTACACTATTGCACATATAGCGCACACTCGAGTGTTTCATTTCATATAAATACGTATACATATACGTACATGGATACATACATAAATTCATATACACGCACGAACTTGTTTAACGGCATACATGCACATTAGAAGGTAGGTAGGTAAGTGTGTTGTTAGATACGACCGACCGGAGGCGTAGGCTATGCAGCCTTCGTTATTCGCTACTCGCATACGTATAAATTACTGGTATGTATGTATATATGTCTATACGTAACTAAAACAATGTACATACATATGTATACGAACTCGGTTGTAGCGTAGTGTAGCGTGCCTTGTTGTTGCCTGCTTGTTTTGTTGTGAATGATTTTGCTTGTTCATCAGCAGCTGCTTTTCATTATTATTTATTTTTCGCTGTGCTGTTGAAATGAAGCATATGTAAGCATTGCTCGTTCGTATATTCGATTTGCTTTCATGTTGTTCGTATTCATTGTAATTCTCGTGTGTAATATTTTGTTGGCATTTGGTTGTTGTATGTATTTTGACACTATAGTGAATTACGCCCCAGTGGCCCAATGGATAAGGCACCGGCCTCCTAAGCCGGGGATTGTGGGTTCGAGTCCCATCTGGGGTACTGCCACAACCTGGTTTTTTTTTATTACTTATTTTTTTTTTATGCATACTGATTTTTTTGTTTAATTAAATAAAATTGTGCGTATGTTTTTGTGCTTTTAGATTACCTGAATAGGCTTGTTTGACGATATATCCACCATTTGGTCTTCAATGTGTATGTAACCGCTGTTGATTAAACCTAAAAATGTAGAAAAAATTTAAATACAGATGTATAATTTGTTGTGCATTGTAAAGTAGGTACTAATGTTTGTTTTTGTGTACATAAAATATGAAAATATACAGAATGAAAGTTAAAGTTTTCTGTGCCATGAGCAAAATAAATTAATTAAAATAGTGCATATTTGTACTTGAAGCAATATTTTAACTGAAAGTAGAAAGTGGTATTTTTTTTTAAGTGGACTTCAATGATTATGTTGTATTGTATGTAGCTGTACTATAATATAATAGTAAGCTATAAGCTTTTTGTTGTATTTTTAAGTTATACTTATAAGTTATATAGTCATCATAACTGCAAACACAATTGATAAAAAAAAGGAAGCTGTACTTATTCATATCAAATTTTATATTTCAAATTGGTTGGCTCCTTTTTTTCTTAAATATAAAAAAATGTATGGAAAATCTATTATTATAAACCTACATTTGGTAATTAGAAAAATATTCATCGTTCGTTTAAAGAACTTTATTGTAATTAATTCAATTTGTAACATTGAGGTAACAATGGCACACAAAGTTTCTGAACCTGTGCAAATATCATACCTGTGCCAAAAATAAAATGCTCTACCGCTCCTCAGCACTTCAGACCAATAAGCATTTGAAAATTTTTTGGCGCGAGAAATTCCTGCTACTTGGACAAGAATAATCTGCTGAGTAACTTCCAGTCGGGTTTCAGAAGTCTGCATAGTTGCTCCACAGCTATGCTTAACATTTTTGAAGATGTTCGCCCTGCTTATGATAAAAACTACCTAGCAGTGCTAGTATTACTCCATTTTTCAAAGGTTTTTGGTAGTAAATTTGGAATTTACTCCAACATTTTGCTGGAAAAATTGTGTTATTACTATCATATATATAATACAGGGTGAGCCAAATAAGACCTACTAATGTTAAGCACAAATAACTTGTTTTTTTGACAAATTTATTTTTCTCTTTTTGTAGGTTATAATTGAATTGCTGGAAATTTATTTTGGAACCCTGCAGTACAACATAACGCGTTAAAATTATCGAGTTTTTCTATTCTTACACAATTCGCCACACTAATTGAGGCGCGCATTGATGAAGCGCATTTCCATTTAAATGGTTATGTCAACAAACAAAACTGTAGATTGTGGGGCTGTGAAAATCCAAGGGCAACACACCAACATCAGTTGCACCCATCTAAATGTATTGTTTGGTGCGGTGTTATGGCCACTAGAGTTATCGGTCCATATTTCTTCGAAAATGAGTATGAAATGCCGGAATCGATTTCAGGAGCGTCTTACAGAACATTAAATGAAAATTTTTTGCGGCCAATGGTGGAGCAGTATCCTAATTTGTTGTTTCAACAAGATGGAGCAACTGAGCATACTGCTAGGCAGTAGTCTTTAGTCATTAGTAGGTCTTATTTGGCCCACCCTGTATATACATATGTATAGGGTGGGCAATGTAAAATTTTCTTTTTGAATCGGCTATAAAAAAAACTAATCAACATTTTTCCAAACTTTTTTTTTATTTTGAAGATTAAACATTGTCATTTATGAATAAAAAATAATATCGTTCAAATGACTACTACGACTGGCTTTACAGTAGGCCATTCGATCAACCCAATTTTTAAGCCCATTTACGATTGTTTGGGCTCCAATTTCATGAATGGCAACTTCGATTTCGTGGTTTAAAGCATCAATCGTCTCTGGATGGTTCGCATAGCATTTGTCCTTAACGGCTCCCCACAAAAAATAATCCAACGGGCTTAAATCACAGCTCCGAGGCGGCCAATTGATATCGGAATTTCGCCTGATTATTCGGTTTTCAAAAACGGTAGCCAAAAGTTCGAGTGTAACTTTGGCAGTGTGACAAGTTGCACCATCCTGTTGAAACCAAATGTCGTCCATGTCAACCTCTTCAAGTTTTGGAAACAAAAACTCGTTGACCATGTCACGGTAACGCTCGCCATTTACTGTAACCGCGGAAGAAGAAAAAGACTCAACACTTTGGAAATAGGTTTTCAATATTTCCCAATTTTGTTCAAGCATATAGCGTCCCATTTCGTAAATGTCAAACCTTAAGTAAATTATGAACACATTTGACATGTCATTTGTGTCACCATTCTCAAAAAAATAGGTGGTTCAAAAAGCAAACGCTATGTGGCCCACACTATACATTAACGTTCTCTGGCAATTTCTATAAAAAAAAATCTTTCAAAGCATTACTGACAGCTGATTGTCAGTTTTGCAGGTAATCTGCCATATGTTATGTGAACGGGTAAATTTATTTTGTAGATTTATTGCTAATTACTGTATATGTGAACGTACTTTTACTCATGCGTCGTTCAACGCTCATCACTTCACTGACTGTACAGGGACTTTTTAGACTTTCTATTAGGATTCAAATATTGAAAAGAGCAAAAAAAAACTAAAAAAAAGGAACATTTTAAAGTACTGGAGCAGCTGCTCCCCTTAAGTAAACACTGACAAAATTTCAAATAATCTCAATTGCACAAGGGACATTTGGTTTCTATTTACAGACAACTTCCAAGGTATTTATTTGACATTTTAGGTTGATGGTGCTGCCAACCATCATCAATATTGGTCTTGGTTATTGCATTGTGAAAAAACTAAACTATTTGGTGAAAAGTGGATATATCAGCTTGTGACCTGAAAGTTATATAACCTCCCTATGGGTATGTATGTACAGCCATGGTCATATAAATAGCACGTTTAGACTTTGAAAGCAAAGAGTTGAATATGTTTTTAAATAATTATTTTTTATTGGGGAAAAAGCTTATTTAATTCCACTTTAAAACAAAAAAATGATCAAAAAGAATTTCAGTTCTGATTTAATTTACGAGAACGTTGATAACTCACGAAACCTCCTGGACACATAAATAGAGTATTCTAAAAAATTCCAAATAAAAGCAAAAATAGTAAACAAATCAGATAGTCAAGTAATTGTTTTACCAGATTAGTATTTTGTACTATAACCACCGTTTTTCATTACTTCTTCAAGCCGTCGCTCCATGCTTTCTACAAGCTTGTGGCATCTTTCCTTTGGAATCAAGTACCAAACCTCCTCAACTGCAGCTAACAAATCATCAAAACTTTTAACATTTTTGTTGGCGATTTTGACCTTCACGTTATTCCACAAATTTTCTATTGGATTGAGATCAGGTCTCTGCGCCGACCAAGACAGTACATTAAGTTTTTCTCTTCTGAGCCATTGCTTTACCTTTTTGCAGTATGCTTTGGATCATTGTCCTGCATAAATGTCCAATTTAATGGCATAAACTCAAACACAAATGGCTCCATTTTATTCTGGAGTATATCCAGATACTGAAATCTATCCATTTTACCAACCACGCGAATAATCGGCCCAACACCATGCCAGGAAAAAGCTCCCTAAACCACGATGCTTTCGCCGCCATGTTTAATCGTCATTTTTGTGAACCTAGGATTTAGCGCTTGATTTTTTGGACGACGTACAATAGTTTTCCCATCTGGTCCCATCCTATTTATTTTGGTTTCGCCGGTCCAAAGTACGTTTTTCCAAAACTGAATAGATTTGTCTTCGTGGGGTTTTGCAAAGGCAAGTGGGTGTTTGATATGTCTTTTTGAGAATAGTGTTTTTTTCTGCTTCTGCGGCCAAACAGCTGGGCTTCCTTAAGCTTCCTACAAGCTTTCTGGACACCTGTAGACCAGATTCTTGGTTTATTTCAAGCATTATTTGCCGTGCCGACTTAAAAGGATCTGCTTTGCTCTTGCGTATTATATCTCTATCCATATTAACATCAGTTTTTCGCGGCTGTGGTTTTCTTTCCATTTTTTTGCTTAGATAGGATGAATTTTTCTTAACTGCATTAAGAGTATTATAAACCATTTTCCGAGAGCACTTCATCATTTCAGCTATTTCTGCATAGCTTTTTCTATTTTGACACATACGGTATATAAAAGCTTTCTTTTCTTTTATTTAAGAAACAAAATGTATGTATATTAAAAATCGCTGAAACAATATTAAAGTTTTACTCTCCGCTTCACAAGTTAAAATGTGCTATTTTTGTGTCCACTTCGAAACAGCATAAGCATAAATAAAATATGATAGGACGCAAAATATTCCATCGAAAAAAAATGGTTAATTCCTCGCATAAATGTAAGCTTAATAAAGGTAATAAATGTAAGCAAACAAATTTATTTGATCAAAGCAGAGTTCGTACTAAAAACTTAACATATAAGGTTCATATATGTGCTATTTATCTGTCCATGGCTGTATATTTGTTGGGGTGGCCCTAAAACGGTTTAAGTATTGAATATTTATTTCAGCACCTTTCAGAATTGTTCTACACGGAAGCACACGAAATTGCTGTTTTTTTTCTAAATCTGTTAATATTTAATGGTCTCGCAAAGCCCTTGAAATATCCCATATTTTTATGTAAGGGAAATTGTTTTTGTTTCGGTAGATTTTTTTATAATTCTTAAAAAGTAATATTTTTTAATAATTTTATGAAATCTTAATCTTAAGCTTTACTTATTGAAACTGCAAGTAAAAACTGCCTATAAGGCATTTTTAGTGCTAAGTAAAAAATATGTAGTACATTTTTTTTTTATAAATTATTATTAAGACTGAGGATTTGAGGAGAAATATTGCCTACTTGTTGAAAGATTATAATTTTTTCGCTTTTATATCATATTTGTTTAAAAAAGACTTATTCCAATATAAAATAAATGAGAAATTTCATGGGCATTGTAGAATTTGTCCTTTGTTTGTATATACAAGGAGGCTTAAAATTAAGTACCAATGTTTTTTTTAATAACTTTTTTATGAACTTAAAAAAAAAAATGATTTTGAGTTATGGACATCTTCATTTTATGCGCTCCATTCATTGCTTGTCTTTTTGTCCAGTTCACAAGTATCAAATATGATTGGCGGACGACCCGATTTGTAAAAATTATAAATCTTCTGATGGCGTGATTTATTTGTATGTAGAACAATTCCAGAGGTGCCGTGACAAATACTCAGTGCTTCAACTTTTTGTGGAGGACTCTCTTAAGTGGACAACAATGGGACTGACAAATTTGTCCAGTTATGAGAGATGCCCGCTTATGAGAAAAATATAAAAAGAGTTCATAAAAATGTGTAATAGATATACATATGTTTAATCAGTTTTATTTCCATAACAAGAATATTAATACATAAATATAAGACAAAGAAAGGATTTTCATCAAACTTTTTTCAAGAATTAAAAAACAAAATTATAACACAAGATATTCAAATTGATTTAAAAAGTCAGACATTTTAGCTAGACGAGTTTTTCTTTTAAATTAAATATCTTGAATGATGTATTTGAATATCAGTAAGCAGTTCAGTACCCTTAAGTTCTTTGTGGTTTAGAGAAAAAGATTTTAGTTCTCTTATAGCTAAATAAGCCCCTTTATAGGAAGTTAACTTGTCAATCACATTTACTATTTCATATTCAGACGAGACGGCCAACGTTTCTTGGGGAACAGTTAATACTTCATTATCTAAATTAAAATAGTCTTCCATGTTAACTTGAATTCCGCTCTGAACTCGATTAATAACATTGGAGAACTGACAAAGTGTTGATAGCGGAAGCTCATCTTCTGCGGTCCAACCGCTATAGTTATCCGTTTTCCCAAAGCCAGCTTTAATGAAACAATTTTGTATTGTCTGTGGACTCACTTGTTACCACAATTTGTGTATGAAATAAACAACATCTAATAAATAAATTAATTTTGACAACTCCACAGCAGAATTTGTCTCTTCCAGCCGAAACAAGATGTGTTTTAAAAATAACGATTTATACACGAACTTAAAGTTTTTTATAACGCCTTGGTCAAGGGGATGGCAAAATGTATTGCATTTTTCTATCGGACTGCACGAGAAAATCTGTCATCAAATCAGACGTCATCCAAGCCTTTTTGTTTTATCGCCACGTAACGGGTAAATTGTTCAAATTTATGTTGCGAAACCTCCGAGGTCTTGCTAATTTCCCAATAACAAAAAGATGCAGCTAAATTGGTGCAGTGTCATATCGTGAGCCTATTTTTCCACCTTTTAATGCAAATGTTTTATCGGGTAATGCACGGAAAAACAAGCCAGTCTCATTTGCATTATAAATGTTTCGCGAATCATATTCTTCAATCAATTACGGTACCTTTTAGGCAAAACTGTTGTCATCATATTGATAGATGATGCACTAAAATCGTCGTAATTGAGTCTTACTGAAATTTCTTAGCTTTTCTCCTTATAAGTGTACCTGACAAAGGAATGCTTTTATTTCATGTCTTCAAAAACCATTCGTAGCACAATTGATCAATATTAAGACCTTTGGGATTTAGCAGACTCCTTTTTCTCTCCGGATTGACATCAGTATTCCAAAACGTAAAATTTGGTATTTGTTTTTGATGATGCAAGCAGCTTGAGTTTTGCTGATCTTACATTTCTTTGCCAACTCGCGTTCACTAGATTTTTTACGAATATCAATGACATTAACTTTGCCTTTTAAACTCAACACTGCTTGCGATTCAAGTATGCATACAATAAGAAACTACGTGCATATGTATGTATGTAAATACAAGTTCTTCGTATTTACAGGAATCCCCTCTATACCAACAAGTGTTATTTATTGAATAAGCAACAGCTATGCGAATATGGTAGCGAGTAAACGTAAAAACAATGTTGTTGGCTGTCCGGTTATGGGGAATTAAAGTATTTTTTGGGGTGGAAAACAAGTGTTCGCGTCCTGTTATGGGAGGGTTGCCCGCTTAAGAGGGAAAAAATTTGAAGCAACAGTACA
This sequence comes from Anastrepha fraterculus, assembly GCA_037575425.1. Taxonomy (NCBI): domain Eukaryota; kingdom Metazoa; phylum Arthropoda; class Insecta; order Diptera; family Tephritidae; genus Anastrepha; species Anastrepha fraterculus. Next base: position 118,200 of record JAYXIM010012531.1, on the reverse strand, counting down.
TGAATCCCGGCTTAAATAAACTCGTCGTTCGAGTGAATACGAAATTTATTTCATACATAGGGCTTTTACAGCCGTCGGCAAAGCTATCGCGTGGGTGAAGAAACCAGAAGCTCTCTTGATTATTTAAGTACATTCGCCTTCGAAATTATAGAGATGCTGCTGTAAGAGAGTATCTTAAACAAGAAAAAGAGACATGCCAATGTAAAAGTCATTTTAAAAAAAGAAAAAAAAATATTATAAAAAGTTCAAATTGAATACGAAATGATATTTTAAATAGACTGGGTTTATTTATTGAATGGATTTACTTAAAAGGTCTTAAGGGCCTTATAGGGATTCTGATGCAAGTTCTATGAACAATCTCCGTTTACTAAACAGGTCTTCCACAAATTGTTTCATTCTACCCCGATTCAACTGTAGTTTAAATACAACATAATTACAAAAAATATTATGTACTACATAGAATATTATATATATTAAGGAAACGGTAAACCACATTTTCGAAAATTAAATGAAATGAAATTAAATTAAATTCAATAAAATAAAATAAAATAAAATAAAATAAAATTAAATTAAATTAAATTAAATTAAGTGAAATGAAATGAAATGAAATGAAATGAAATGAAATTAAATTAAATTAAATTAAATTGAATTAAATGAAATGAAATGAAATGCAATGAAATGAAATGAAATGAAATGAAATGAAATGCAATGAAATGAAATGAAATGCAATGAAATGAAATTCAATGAAACGAAATGAAATGGAATGAAATTAAATGAAATAAATAAATAACTAATAGATTTCGATGTAGACATTTTTAAATAATAACATTTTTTTTTAATTTCTTAGGGTAAAATGTAGTAAAAGTGGTTTTTTGAAAAAAGATTTCTTTTTCAAATTTAATTTTTTTTTAATTCATTTTTTTTTAATTTTTTTCAAATTATTTTGAAAAAATTAATTTTTTTTTGAAGAAAAAAAGTTTTTTTGTACGATAGTTTTTAAAAACAAAAAGTGGTTTTGTTATATTTGTCATCAATAACTCTCGTTTTTACTGAAATTCCAATAACTGTTTAAATTATGAGCTCATATGTACGTACAGTAATCCAGTGAGAAATCAGTGAAAAATATTGCTCTAGAGAAGCGCTGGCATACGTACATACTCGTTATACACAAGTTGCTTTTGATCATGGACTGGCCTTCCGGCAGGATGCGTTTTCATAGTTCCCTACACATTTTCAATGGGGTTGGCGTCTGGGGACTGGGAAGGCCAGACCAATGCTGTGACGCCTTTTTCTGGTTTTATAGTTTCTCAATGGATTTTTCTGAGAGCATTGGTTTTGGTGATGTGGTAGGATATGTTGGCCTCCTTCAGTCGATAGCGTTGATACTCACACCTATTTCCTTTTTAGCAAGAACTGATTGTGCTGGGTGTAGTCACAAAGAAGGGACCCGCTTAAAAAGTTGGGCGATCACTTTATCCTGCTTTTTTGTCGTCACTCGCTTCAAGCCGCGCTCGAAAAAGTCATCAACATTTTTGTACACCTTATACCGCTGATTCCACATCACAATAAATTTTTTTTGATTTTTTAATTACTTTTGCAGGCGCGCGTAAGATAATTTCGGCCCTTTCGAATGTGTGCATAACAACACCGCCTTGAAACGCTTCGCGTACTTCTCACTTATTTTTGTTTGGTTGCGTTTACAGGAAAGTTACGAACGACACTAACCTGAGTTAGCATTGGCTCGTAGCCCTAGGTAGGCCATTTAAAGCGGGCCCATTTGTTTCTGAAAAAAAAACATTGAAAAAAACATTTTTTTTTGTGTTGATATGAAAAATCATTTATTTTGATTCAAGGAGATTTGTTCCAGCTAGTTTTTGAAAATGATATCCTTCAAATGTTTGCCTCTGGCCTTGATGGCCAAATGTGTCCTTTTTTCGGCGTTTTCCATCGTTTTGGCCAATATTTCGGCCGGTATGGCGGCGATTTCGCGTCGGATATTGTTTTTAAGTTGAGTTAGAGTCCTTGGCTTGTTGATGTATACCTTGGATTTCAGATAACCCCACAAATAAAAGTCCGGTGGCGTCAAATCTGGTGATCTCGGTGGCCACGGAAAATCACCATTTTTCGAAATCAACCTTCCAGGGAACAATGGCTTCAAAAAATCGATTGTAGCGCGTGAAGTGTGGCATGTAGCCCCGTCCTGTTGGAACCAGTAGCCTTCCATGTCATTTTCTTCGATGATTGGCATAACAAAATCGCGTATCATGGCACGATAACGCTCTCCATTGATGGTGACAGAGGCTCCATTTTCATTTTCGAAAAAGAACGGTCCGATGACCATTCCCGCACAAACACCGCACCACACAGTCACTTTTTGATCGAAGAGAGGCTGTTCTTCAACTAATTGAGGATTTTCGGCAGCGTAGAAGCGACAATTTTGCTTGTTTACGCCTCCATTCAACTGAAAATGAGCCTCGTCTGACATGATGATTTTTTGCCAAAAGTCGGGTTCATTTCGAACGGTTTCGACGGCCCATTTGGCATAATCAAGCCGTTTCGGGTAATCAGCCGGGTTTAATTTTTGTGCCATTTGAATTTTGTACGGAAACATTTTCAAATCGATGCGAATTATGCGCCTGAGTGTTGTCCTGGCGATGCCTAATTCCTGAGAACGACGATAACTCGATGTTCGCGGAGCCTCCTCAACACTGGCTCGTACAGCCTCGATATTTTCAGCAGAACGTCGTGTACGTTGTCTGGATGCGTGGCTGCTATTGCTGAGACTACCGTGGTTAATAAATTTTGCGTATAAACGCTGTAAAGTGCTTTTGGATGGCGCACTTTTAACTTTATTTTTTTTTTAAACGCACGTTGAGTTTTCACAATTGAGAAGTTATTTTGGATGTAAAGCTGAATTATTTCAGCGCGTTCTTTTGGAGTGTACTGCTCCATGGTAAAAATTGTCTTGGACTGACGCTTCCAACGCGCTATGTCATTAGTCGATCTGACGTTCCTGTCAAAAGTTATAGGGTTGCCAGATGGGCCCGCTTTAAATGGCCTACCCTGTATTATGCAGCAAAAAGCAGAACGAAATATATCTTGAAGTAACAAGAAAAAAACGGTTCTTTTCTTCTGACACAGACTGTATGTCATCCATAGAGTCCACAATTCCATTTCAATGATTTTCACGGATGACTTCTTATTATTTTTAATGAAGTCACACGCTTTTTGATATTTCCTGGGCACAGTGGCGTAGATAGGGGGGGGATCAAGGGGATCAAACCCCACCCCATGAGAAATTGAAACTAAAATTTTTGAAAAATTGTACTTATACATGTATATGCGTCCATTTCTCGAAATGCCTTCAACCTTTTTGCAGTATGACATCATTTAAACCACTTTAAAATGAGAAAGAAAAAATCTTTTTATAATAGTTTTGAATTTGAACACAATGGAATTCAGTCGAAGAAAATGCTCTCGATGAAAGTGGAGAGAGTGTTATAAATAAAAATGGCATCGGAAATTTTGTCGGCACACGTTTGAATAATTCCCAAAGGTTCGATTTATTAAAAAATGTTTGGGTCCCATCTAAAAAGTATGTGTTTCCGTTGCTGCAAAAGTTTGAAGCTCGAGGATTAAAGTTTTGTTATAAATGGCTGGAAGAATTTTCCTGGCTTACCTACTCAGAATTACACCAAGGGGCATTTTGTATTTCGTGTGTAGCATTTGCTAAAAGTGGTGGCAAGGGACCGCAAACTTTGGGTCATGTCTACAACTTTTTTTGCATACCCCTAAAACAAAAGCCATTTTGGAAAACACGATTGAAGAACCTGATGAAACTCTACGAACGAAATCTTTGAAAAGATTGAATCTGACTCGATGGGTTTCGAAGTATGAGGCCGTCAACGACTTTTTTGAGTTATTCCCGTTTGTTTACGAAACTCTAGATGCAATGAGAACCTCGGGAGAAGACGCCAAAAATCTGAACAACGCCATGGATTTCGAAGTTTTAATATGTTTACATATTATCAATGTAATTTTTCAACTTTCGTTGCCTTTGAGTCGTGAATTGCAAAAGGTTAATTTAGATTTGGTCCAAGCCATGGATCGCGCCAAAGATTTGCGTGAGGAAGTAAAAAAGATTCGCGCAAAAGAAGACGCTTTTTCTGCAATTTACGAAGCTTCGAAAAAAATTGCTGAAAATCTTGACATTGAGATCAAACACAAAAGAATAGCGCGCAGACAAAAAAATTGAGCAAATCCTGAAGTTCAAATCACGGAAGATTATTTTCGGGTGACAGCGTTCAATCCTTTTCTAGATTTTTACATCATGGATCTTGGAGAAAGATTTACCAAACATGAATATATATTAGAAGGATTTTCGGCCCTATTCAAGCATGATTTGAACGAAATCGACAAAGTAGCTGATAAATTCATCAAAACAGTCGAGTTTTACCAGGAATTTTTCCCTGCGGGGCCACATGCTGGTCTTGTCGAATTAAAAATGTGGAAGAGATATTTAATTCGTAAAGGCGATATCAAACCTGGAAACTCATTGGATGCACTGGATCATTGTCCACAAGAAAATTTTCCGAATATCAATGTGTTGCTAAGGATATTAGCTACTTTACCAGTATCAACATCTACTGCGGAACGCACTTTCCCTAGTTTGAAACGGATAAAGACGATTTTGAGAAATACGACAAAAGAAATAAGTTTCTTTAAGATCTTAATCTTTTCTCTAAGATCTATAAATTTTATTACAAAATTAGACATTTATTTTTGTCTCTTTTTTTTATTGTAGGATCGCTTGAACGGATTGACTGCTCTAGCTATTCATCATGATATTCCAATCACAGCTGATGAATTCATAGATAAGTTATCGAAAAAATCCCGAAAACTTGATTTTCTTCTTTAATTGATGCAAGAATTTTTTGCATATTGAGGGCATCCAAGTGAAAAAATTTATCCATAATTTTTTGTTTGTTTATATAGAGTATGGTAAGTGATTCCCATGATTATGGAAAAACAAAACCGATAAAAATATATTGAGTGTAAAAAAAAAATATTGCCAAATTATATCCCCCCCATCACAAGAAGCTATCTACGCCACTGCCTGGGCATAATCTACTTTGTGGACGACCTAATCTTTCATCATCACTAACAGTTTATCTACTTGATTTACATAAATCTCGCGTGACACTCCTTTTGTGACTTGAAAATATTTAAATAAAGCGTAAATAGGACTATTTAGTTGACGCTATGCTGGCTGATTATAAATATAAATGTGAATAAGCTGTAAATATCCTTTGTAATCCATTTCAAAGAATTAAAAAATATTTTGGATTAAACATTTCAAATAAACTTTTACCACCAACAGGTACTTTTTATTGCCGATAAGTGTCTGGCATAAGGTAATTTCTTGTGATGTAGTGTTACAAAAAAGTCCCTAAGATACTGCGAATCGCTGAATACCTAAATGAGAACCTCCTCCTGATTGCAGTGCTTTGAGTTTACTTTTATTTAAGTAACGGGATTTAGCAATGCGACCTGAAAGATCTATTGCGCCCCTTCGTGGATTTGAGGTATTTCTCTGAGCGCAACATTCGCAATAAATTTTAGTATTTGTCCTATTGTATTGAGTTTTATTTTCTCCTCTAGAAAAAAATTTGTTTACCCAGTCACGCTTTGTCCTAGGCCATGTTTGGCGGTTTTATTTTCCTCCATACAGACCTTGCAAACTCCATTGGAGTATATTTTCAGGTTAGTATAGCTGTGACGATTCTCGAATTATTTTTATTTAATTCCCCGCTATCTTTATATCGGTTTAGGTTAAATCTTCCTTTCATTGATTTTGATTGCGATAAATCAGGTAGATTGTCGCAGTATGACCTTCTTCACCTTTCGTCGACATCATGATTAAGAGAGTATAAATTACAATTTCCTTGATCACAAAAAGGCTCTGGTCTATAAACGGAGAGGCCGCCTCTTTCCGATGTAATTTATCTATCATCGAGTTTACTATAAGTTTATTTTACTTCGAACTCAAAATTATTTATTTCACATTTTCATCTTTAAAACATTACCCTAAGCACTGTTTTGTAAATCGCTAAAACATTACATGTTAGCGTGAAATATTTGTAGTCACTTTTTACAACTAATTGCAAACAGAAATCGTAAGTACACTTTAATTCCCATTCAAGTAAAGGATTAGAAGGACCTTTACGCTTTTGTGCTCTGATGTTCTCTAGAAGTGCTACTATGAACATTTTTACACATTTTTCCATATTTCCATTTACACATACATACATATTTACATGCATGATGCATGTAGAATTTTATCAAACATTTACGCTGCTATAAACGTCAAAGTCATCAAGCTGCAGTACATGCACGTCACTCACACGGTTCTTGCATGCTTGGATGCCATACTAAAATAAATAACTTTGCTCATGTATATGTACATTAAGGTAGGACCACACTTGCTTCGAAATTTCACAGACATAATGCAAGTAAATTCTGTAATTCAACTCGCGCGACGAGATCCAAAGCATTGCCCTACTAAAAAGTAAATTGGAATACTCGTATATTGGATCTGAAGTGTATGCTACGAGTCGGCTTTTTTCTCCAAAGCTATGCAGAATAGCGAAGTGTCTAACTGCATCTTAGCTGTCTCGTATTTACATACAAGGAAACAAGATTTAGTGAAAACTTCAGATATGTAAAATATGCTGTTAATTTTTGATATATGAAAAATATTGGGGAAATTCACAACTAAATGAAAAAAACCTGACGTCTTGAAATTTGCCCATTATGGCAGTAAATATATTGGGTATGTGAATAAGCTTCAGTTCTTTCTTAGCCAAAGTTACGAATTATTTAAACAATTAAATAAATGATAAATATATAAATATTATGTGAAGTATGTGCCATTTTATCCCACCAGATGCACAACATAAACTTTGAAGCATGAATATTTTTTTTTGCCTGGCAGGCTCCAACATTTTCCACACTTAGAGTTAGGATAATAGCCCCATTTTTCATCGCCAGTGACGATGCGATGCAGAAAACCTTTTCTTTTCTGCCGTTCAAGAAGTGTCCTACATGTCACCAAACGTGTCTCCAGATCCCTTTCCTTCAATTGATGTGGCACCCAGTTACTTGCTTTCTGGACCATGCGAATCGTGTGCAAACGTCTGCCGACGGTTGATCGTTCAACATCCAACTCTTTAGACATATAATCAAGGGTTGGACGGTTCGACATGCGTCTTCATATAATAATTGTTGTAGTTGAGTATCTTCGAAATTTTCTTTATCACTTACGTCAAAATTGCCACTTTGGAAGCGTCGAAACCACTCTTTATAAGTTGTATTTGATGGAGCATTGGTGTACTTATTTCGTTGATGACATTAGGTATAAATATATACTAGGTTATTGGCCCATTTCAGCTATGTTAGATGGCAGAGAGTAACTTGTCCAGAATAATATGGATATGTGTACAAAGCAAGGCGAATTTGTTAAATGTGTTCTCAGTAAATCAGCTGATTTGTTTTTTCTTTCGCCGTGTCCATATGACTGTCAGCCCAGAAGAAAACAAGACGAATTCATTCTTTGTTTTCCACTTTCCCAATACTTTGCTTGGACAATCAAACGTAGAAAATATTGTTGTTGGTCTAGTGCCACCACCTTTAATGAATGCGCCTTGGTACAAAGCTTTGCTATGATATTTTTATTTAAAAATTTTATTTCAAATGCCATATGCTGCGTTGACATGCGTGTGGAGATAAGTTGAAATTTCAATTGTATGGGAGGTGGCAGATTTCAATAAATATGCAGGGCATGACTAATAAGTTCAAATTGAATGTACATACCTTATTTGGTAAAGTTTTTGAAACAAATTAGTTACAACGTATTTACTGGTAAGTGGACGCTACTTCTCCCGTTCTCTAAAATTCTATTAATTTTTTTCTCTCTGACGTTATCCCAGTTTTAGACAATTTGTTTCAATAAGTACTGAAGTATCGTACCAAGGCCAACAACGAAAATTTAAAACCTTATTGGTGGTGAAAATGTAATATGTTTTATTAAAGCGCTGTGGATTAGAGGGATTGGCCACATCATAAGAATTCCCAACGAAAGAAACCCAAAAAGGGTGTTTACTTTGCGTCCAATATGAGAAAGAAAGAGAGACCGACCAAGAAAGAGATGGCTTGATGTAGTCAAAGTCGTAAAAGCGATGAACATTCGTAATTAGAGAAATGAGGCAAAAGAGAGCGTAAATTGTAGGAGGATTGTTAATAATGGTCACACATCATAAGCCAAAAGACAACAGCATTTTGATGCCACATCCTCGATTGAGAAACCTCATAAGGTTATTTTTACTTCAAGGATAAAATTTTGAATGTTTTTATAAATTTTGTGCAAAGTTTGAAACTGTACTTAAAATGAATTTTGTTGTAGAATGAACTATATTTTTTACAAAAAATAACAAAATAGTGGTAGGTTTGTAAATTTACAACGCGGTGTGAAAACGTAGGCGTGCGAAATTATAGCGATTAGGTTAAGTATATGGGATTGCATTAATAAAGTATTAAATTGCCGAGGACAATCCCTATTATTAAAAATAAAATAAAAAATTATACAGACATATATCAGCCTACATATTTTAATACGCAAATGGTTTGAACGAACTTTCCCGGCAGTAGAAGAAAAAACCTGCTTGCAAGTTGAACGTAACTTCAAATTGATTATTTTTTGACTATATATTATATATATATATAATTGGCGCGTACACCCTTTTTGGGTGTTTGGCCGAGCTCCTCCTCCTATTTGTGGTGTGCGTCTTGATGTTGTTCCACAAATGGAGGACCTACAGTTTCAAGCCGACCCCGAACAGCAGATATTTTTTATGAGGAGCTTTTTCATGGCAGAAATACACTCGGAGGTTTGCCATTGCCTGCCGAAGGGTGACCGCTATCAGAACAATCTTCTTTTTTTAATTTTGGTGTTTCAGCGAGATTCGAACCGATGCTCTCTCTGTGAGTTCCGAATGGTAGTCACGCACCAACCCATTCGGCTACGGCGGCCGCTGATTATACTCACAGAAATTAATCGCTGAAAACTTAATAAGAACTTTCTCAAACTACTTTTCGGGCATTTACGAGAGAAAGCAGACATTTTTAGCATCAAAATGAGTTAAAAAATCACTTTTCTTGCAACATCTGACTACACCTTAAGCCCCGTATTTTTGTGTGTATGTGTACGGTGATAAGTTGTATCAGCACTCGCGTCACTCTTAAACGTTCTCAAGTGGCAGACAGGTACATAAGTCCTTGTCGTTACTTCAACTGCAACACAGTGTAGCCTGCAATGAGAGGAGGAATATAGAGGGGAGCCTAAAATATGACTAGTTCATGTTCGTTTCCTCTTCTATGCAGATGGTTAAATTATAGCCAACTATGCAAATACCCTAATGAAAGATACAATATGAAATTGAAATTCAGGAGCGTTCCTGACAATAGAATAAATTAAATTTAAATATTTTCTTTCTACTCACTTGTATTGTGAATTTATAAAATATAGTCAAGGTCGTCTCTATGTATACCTTTAAGAATATTTGTGAACCTGCTTTGTAATTTGGTCTGGTACCCTCAGGGAGTTGCGTGTTGTTAATGAGCTCGTATTGCGTGTGAGAAATATTTAAAATAAAATTACACTAAGTTTTTAGGTCAAATGACTTTAATTTTTGATTTAATTAGATTTAATTTAGTTTCAACAGAAGGGAAAACACCACTCTGGGACTTTTGAAAAATTAATTTTCATTTCATTATATTTGTTTTAAGTCTATGATTACCAGAACCCTATAGATTAGATACATATATTTACTTAAAGGAATTCTTACATGCCATTTGTGGAACAACATCAAGACGCACACCACAAAAGGAGGAGGAGCTCGGCCAAACACCCAAAAAAAGGTGTACGCGCTAATTATATATATATTAGGCCGGGTCGATTTGTGGGGAGGCAAAAAAATCGCCCATTGCTTTGGGTAAATCATATTCTAGGGATCAAAATAAGAAACTTTGCCGAAGGAACCACACCTCTAAAACGAATTCTGATGTCCCCCAATTTGGGTCGAACTTTTTAGTTTCTTTTCTCATGTAAAGCCCAAAAATGGTGATATTTTGAAATGATTGTATGGGGAACCCCCCTGGGACTCTCCTGGAGCTCTCCTGGGGGGTTCCCCTGGCAAAGTTCCTTATGTTGATCCCTAGAATACAATTTTCACAGAACAATGCGCGATTTTTAAATCGACCCGCCCTAATATATATATATAATTCTTATATGATAGAACAGAAGAGAGCTATAATGAATAGTGGGACGCAATTCTTGAATAAAAAAGAAATTTGTCTCAGCAAAATTTAGGGCGAGTAGTTTGTGGATGAAGTTCTTAAGTGTGGGGTTAAGGTGATAGCATACGCCGATGACGTGGTCCTAATTGTAGCGCGACCGTTTCCCTCAGCCATGGATGAAATTTTGGAAAGGTCACTGACTGTACTCAGTCGCTGGTCTACTAGTTGCGGCCTCAGAGCGAACTCTGCCAAAACGGAGCTGGTGCTATTCCCCAGAAAATATAAACTTCCACAATTTAGACTGCCCATACCAATTAACAACTCTCCTCGGAAGTAAGACATCCCAAAGTGAAACGAGAGCTCAAACTTTTACTCCATCGCTGCTCAAAGTGCAATTAGGTTAAAGGTGGAGGCAATCTCTCAAGGAATATTTTCGGGCACCGTATTTCTCTGAACTTCGGATAGATGTCTCTTCCCGCAAACTGGAGTTTGAGAGTCGTGCCAGGACAATCTTTCCATGTAGGCAGGATTTGAACAAGGGGAAAATCTATTCCGAAGCTGGTACCTCTGTTTTCACCCACGTTATTCAATTTTCAAACTCGTAGCTGTGCTTACCGGTCACTGGACGATTGGCACACACGCAGAAATGCTAGGTTTACCATTTTATCCACATCGCAGAAGCAGTGGTAACCTTTCCGAGAAGGAGACTGTTGAGCACTTTCTCCGTAAATGTCCGGACTTGGTGGCTAGACGATTAAGGTCACTGGCTTCTTCGACAGTCTGGGGCATTGCGCCAACCTAAATCTCGTCAATCTTCTCCATTACAATAATCTAAAATAAAACTTGAGGATTAGGTATTTTTTTCGGCATCTGGAATTTAAGAAAATGTAGGTTCGGAGAAAACTTGCTTTAAAACTATTTCCTTATCTTTTTCAATTTCTTTTTATATTGTAAAACCTTAATTAAAAAATATATAACTTTATCATTTATTAAACATGACGGCATGGGTTTTACGCGAAGCAGCAACTCCATTGAGCAATACTTGTAAGCATTCGCTAAATGTTAAATTATACACAGGCATGCACTCAGTGGCAACAAGGACGCGCGCAACAGCCGTGAAATTATGCCTGTCGGATGCACTTGACGTTCGCGCCGAAAGTGTTGGTGCATATGAATATGCATTTTGAATGAACTTGCTTGAGAGATATGTAAAAGGTGGCTCATCTAGCGGTTGGAATTGAATTTAATTCAGCTCTAAATAAATGTCGCATGAATACATTTTTTTTAATTGAAAGTGTAAACGGTGCCATTAAACACCGAACAAAATAGTAGATATTTGAATGGCTTCCCCGGCTAGCCTTACTGCACCGCATTCTGCCAAGCGATGCAAAACATTTTCATGAGTTTCATCTCACCCAATGCAAGCTTTAATTTCACGTTTCAACTCAATTGATTTGTTTTAAGATTGCTGAGCGGAGCATTTATCATTAACAGCCCACCATAAAAAAAATGTACAATGGACTCAAATCGCAGCTTCTATGCGCTTAATCGACATCACTATTTCGGCTGATAATTCAATTTTCGAGAGTTTTAATATTTCTCAAATTTTTTCAAGCAAAAAGTAACGCATTTTCTAAATGTCTAATTAAAATACAAATTTCAGATACATCTTGAATATACATAGTTTTAGCTATAGAGCTAAAAAAATAGATTGGTTCAATTCCAAACGATAGATGCACCACCTTGCATAAGCGCCAAAGCAATACTTGTTTCGACTGTTTATGAATTTTCAAAGTTCATTTCTGTGTACGAGTAGATGTCTACCAAACTATTTTGTAACTCCCTTCAGATACATATTTGCAACAGATTCTTACTCTATACTTCAGCCGAAAAGTAATAAAAAATTTACTCATATTTACATAAGTCGCTACAACTTAATCTGGATTTTCGATAGCCGTAGCCGAATGGTTTGGTGCGTGACTACGATTCGGACGTGCGTAAGTTCGAATCTGCGTGCATAAAATAGCAAAATGATAGAACAAGTTTATTTCTGATCGCGGTCGCCCTTAGGCAGGCACTGGCAAACCTTCAATTGCTTTTCTGCCATGAAAAAGCTCCTCATAAGTGGAATACCATAAAGACGCACGTCACAAATAGGAGGAGGAGCTTGGCGAAACACCTAACAGAAGTGTAAGCGCCATTTGAATTTTCGATATACAATATTTTATTGTCTACTCAATATGAAATTGTCTACTTAGTCCAAAGTAGCACTTGTTGGCAAAATAGATTCTCCGTTGGATTTTAAGGCTGACATTGTTGTCGGTGTTAATGATGGTTCCTAAATAAACGAAACATTTTACAGTCTTAACATCATAACTGTCAATAGTGACGTGGGTACCGATACGCGAGTGCGTCGACTATTTGTGTGATAACAGGAGGTACTTTTTTTCCAGGACTTTGCGTATTGTAGTTTCTTGTTTTTCAAATTTTCCGGTAGAACTGTCGGGTGTTTTTCCTATCGGCCAGCATATTAAGCTCCTCGCATTTAGGTTGCCTTTCCTTTTTCAGCTCTCGGTAGCGATCCCACCTTTTTTCATTTATTCTAAAAACACTTCGGAAAAATATTGCAAATTTAAAATATATTTGAGCAAAAAAGCCTTCTTATATGGGGCTGTTTTTTTGTCTCGCATTGAAATTATTGTGTCCTCAAAAATGTGTTTTCACAGAGTATCCAACTCTTTCTTTACACGATACATACGTTTCTTGGCAAACCGTGCAAAAAAGAATCTGGTCAAACATTCATAGTAAATTAGGGAATAGGATCCACAAGAAAAGTAATGTATCCATGTTTCCTATTTATATCAACCCAATTCCAAATATCGAATTTGTTTTTTAATACATTCTTACTAAGCAAAAAAAGAAACGACTTTGAGTGATGTAAATATTTAATTTGACCTTATATTATAAAGATATCTATTCTGTCAAATATACCTGTATATGTAAGTGTCAAATATGATTGGCGTACGACACCAGTTGCGAAAATTGCAAATCGTCCGGTAGGCAATTCATTTTTTGCCACCTTGTAAAACAAAAAAATTTAATTTTTATTACAAAAAACAAAATTTAAATTTGTATAAAATCAAAATTCAATTCATGAATAGATATTCTTCATATAAAGGTTTACATTGGAGTTCTGAATAAAAAATAATTTCGCAACTATTCATTGTCACTTGATGTCAAGCGTATAGGATTTTTGGACACTAGATTGAAAGTGCTATCAAGAGTAGATATGGTAAATAATAATGTTTCCATCTTTTGTTTGCCCTAGGGCTGACACTTCGACCTAAAAGATCTTTTGTGTCCTACTAAATGTTCTAGAAGTAGTTATTACCAGTCCTATTGACTAGCACTACTACCTTAAATTTATTTCATCAGGTTCTATTTAATCTAGGTGTTCAGGCTGGGAATTTGTTGAAAGCCAAATTATTTTAGTAAATTTTCCGCCTTGTGGACGAATTTCAGTATGTCTACAACAGGAGCATTCTTGATTTCATTCAGATCCATTTGATCTTGATGAAAGATGTGCAGCCTTGTCTTTGCCAAGGCAATACAGTTGCACAAGATATGCTCTGTGGCTTCATCATCCTTCAGACGTATTCTAAATTCTGTCTTATTCTTCTTCTTCTTGTCATCGATCTCGATTTACAGGCATTTCCCTCCAACATTGCACTCGCATTTTCTTAAGATCGGCTTCCACATCTTCTAGCCCCCTTTTTCTCGGGCGTCCCCTTTTTCTTTCTCCAATTGGGCGAAGGTCTAGTTTCTCATTCCCAATATGAATTTTTGAGAGACGGAATGTGAAGCTAGTGCTTTTAATGCATCTTAACTCTCCGACTATTTAGCTATGTGTGCACCCTTGTTGCTCCTCAAATGATTTGCACAGATTGAAATGGCTTGAAAGACGCTAGGCCATTTGCCTATTCTCGTGTTTGAATAATAGATTCTCGCACCGACTCCAGTATTTGTTTTCGAACCGTCTGTGAACCATTTGAGACTTCTGGAATCGACCCAAGGTCCCCCCAGTTCCCATTCATGGCAGTGGTTATGAGATTATGTTTTCAGACCTCTGTTTAAAAACATATTTTGGAATCATATAAAAATAAAATTAGTAAGTAACTTACCACATACACTTTTGTTAGGTGTTTGGCCGAGCTCCTTCTCCTAGTGTGGTGAACTTTTTAAGCTTTTTCATGGCTGAAATACACCCGGAGGTTTTCCACTGCCTATCGAGGGGTGACCGCCATTAAAAAAAGTTTTTTCTATTATTTGATGTTCATCCACGGAGACTCGAACCAACGCACTCCCGAGCACAAATTCTATTTTGTTCAGATATCTCTGTTATGACACTTTTATTAAAAAAAAGTCAGGCAGATCTTTCCCCAGTAAGATTTGCATTTTTAATGCACTTTAGTATGTAAGTCAAATAAAGAATTTCGTCAGTTATTAATGGCTTCTGTTGATTATTACCAAAGTCAAACTTTAGCGACTTTCTTTTTTGGGTTGATATCCCGTACAAAGGTATTATTCTAAGAATTATGTTTTATTTAGAATAATTTTTTTGCGATACCAGCACGGACAAAAATTTTGTATACAAAATACATTGGTAAATACTGTAATGTGACTTGAAAATCGTGTGAAAAACCATTGCGTTAAAAGTGATTTGGATACATCTGCATAAAAACGGATCACGGTGCCATTAGTTTAACTTTTCTCGCATATCCCAAAGGACTCTTGTTGTGCATTTTGCTAGTAATTTTCAAACGATTGTGCAAGAACTTTAATGCCATTACGTGTAAAATGTGCATACTAATGAACTAAATTTGTAAATTTTGTAAATTTTTTCTCTAATTCCCTGCTCGGAGCTGCGAGGTGTCATTGGCCAGGCGAGTTGTGGCGTCAAAGGCAATGTAAAACCACAGTGCTCCATGGAAAATAATTTTATCGCGCGTGAGCACCCAGTGAGAGAATAGTAGCTGAGTACAGTAGCGCAATTTTAAATCCACAAATCGAAACTCGAAACTCGACATTGCGTGCCTTTCCAATTTAAATTATTCAAAGCAATGTTGCATTTGTCCTTCAACGCAAAAGCTTATTGAGTTGGAGCAGAAACATTGCGGCAAAACAGAAAATTTTAATCATTATCAGTGGCTTTTCAGCCATCAGGATCATCATCATCATGGTTTACCACGCCAGCTTGTATTTGTACGTACGTATGTATGTATGTATATATGTACGATGCTCATGAAGTTCATGAAATGGTGTTTCAGCCAGTTGCACCAGCACATCAATTTTGCCCTCTCAGAGCCGGTTGCTTCCGTGCCGTATAGTATATCGCTCTTGACCTACATACTCGTATATATGCACTTTTATACATACGTACGTACATACATCCATACATAGTGCATTACACAAATACTAAGTATTTTTTTTAGGTGTGCGTGACAAGGGCGTACTCAAATTTGTTGCTGCAATGGCAAATAAATACTCTCGTAAACAAAGCAAAGGTATTTTTAAACAGCAAAACACGAACAACAAATCATTTGCTGAAATAGCCGAAAAGCAGCAGCAACAGCAAAAGCAACAACTGTTGTTTTTTTTCTTTGTTTTTACATGTTAGTGGTGAGTTTTGCTTTGACCTTGTCCCTAGCTGATGGCAGCCTTAAATCCAGCACATGGCCCGCCTCAAGGACTTTGAATGGAAAAAGTTGTATGTGCGTGTGTGTGCGTGTACGTGTAAGGGTTCTTGTAAGTGGTTCACTTCTGAAAATATGGTAATTTGCATTGCCTAATTATGTATTATTTATAATGTTCACAGACCTTTTGAAACATAATACAGCCATTGAAAAATATTTAAGAACGATACCCAGTTCTCATAATTTGAAACTTTTTTCAATAAAATCACTTAAATGATTTGCATATTACATTTTATTTTATAAATTTAAAATATTTTCAACCATTATCACTCATATTATCTGAAATAAGCATACATATTTTTACTTCACGTACAAAAGTTAATGCAATTCGAAAATCTTTGGAAAAAAATACTTCAGAACGAAGCAAAATATGAGTCAAATCATAAAAAATGCAGGCGAAAGGGGAAAGTGTACATTAATATTTTGTTGAAAATCATTTTCCGTTATTACTGATGTACGGCACCTAAAATGTTCAACTAGAATGGATTCGCATGCTGCCTTGGACTTTTCAAATAACTGATACAAATTTGTGATATTCTGCGTACTGTGTGCATTTTTATGACATTCCAAAGATGTTTTATTGGATTTAAGTCGGCACTCGAAAATGTCGAATCCAGAACTGTGATCAAATTGTCTTGGAATTTTTTTTTTCTCACAAGAGTAGTGTGCCTCGGGTAATTGTCTTGTTATAATTTCCAAATCACCGGTAAATTCTCTTCCACATAAGGTAGATTTACATTTTGAAGTATCTGAGCGTACCTGATCGCATCCATATTACCTTCAATACGATGCATTGGTCCGACACCGTTCCACGAAAAGCAGTCCCACACCATTATTGAGCCTGGTGCTTTAGGATTAGTGAGATGAAGTTGGGGCCAAATGCTGCATCTTTTGGACGCCGCATGTATTTCCTACCATATGGACCAAATCTATTTATTTTCGTTCCATCGCTGAATAAAACATAACGCCACTGATTTTGAGTCCGAATATTTGCTCTTGAACAAATGCAATTCGGGGTTGTCATTGCGATGCTGCTACCAATGACTTTTTCCGTTCCAGTCGACCGTGCAGCCCTATTTCTGCCAGTTAAAACGGAAGTGTTCTTTTCTTTATTGGCTTTTCCAGTTGAACAAAGGTTTCTCGATAGATGTAAACAGCGTTCTTCCTGGGATCCTGTTTAGACAATCTAACGGTCATCCTATCAATGTGACTAGTACATAGTATTTCGCGCTTTCTTTTTTCTGGAAAGGTTTTCTACTGTTTTATACTTCATCGTTTGTGAAACGTTTAATTGTGCTGAAATAGCACTGGAGGAAAATCTGGCCTTAAGTAACTCTATGATTACTTTTCAAAGAGCTGAAGTGCAACTTTTTCTTTTCGTCATTATTGAATCGTTTGAACTGAAGTTAAGTGCTGAAGAAATACTCCGGATACTTTGTTTTTTCCTACTTACCAGTTACAACATAAAACAGAAACAATTCACAAAATTTTGGACGAAGACCGAATTGTTCTTAAGTATGTTTCTCATAAAAATATCAGTGTTCCTGTTTTCCGAAAACGCAAAAATTCAATGCTAACCGTCCAAGAGAAATAAATAAATGAATACATTTCATTTGACAACAAATACCAGTATCATATATTGAAACACAAACGGTACCGTAAAAGGTGCGCATATATGTTTGCCAATGCATCGTTCTTAAGTATTGTTCAACGGCTGTATGTTTGGAAGCTATTTTTGTGAGATTTTCGTTAGGAGAGTAGAATTATCTAAGTAGGAAATCGACGCCTGATTTTTTTTTTAAATAAATTTCATCTAAAAGTAAAGGGAAGTGGAGTGGAGCATAGGGGTTGGCAAGCCAAGTCGAAAAATCTCACTTCGCAATCACTTTGATAAATGAAACAACCTACTGTAATTTTTTTTCTGCTAATATTTTATTAAAAGGGTGTACGCGCCAATTATATATATATATATAATATTTTATTAAGTATCACTCAACGCGGCAGCTCGTATCTTCTTTGTATGTCTCCAAATTGTTTGTGTCATATTTGTTCAATTTTTTTTTTTTCATTCGTGTTTCTGGCCCTTTTAACCATTTTTTAGGAGATAGGAGAATGTATAATAAATAAGCAGCGATGAATAATGGGCGCAATCTTAGATCTCAGATGTGTATTTTGCGTTATTTGTTACAAATTTGAAGAATTTGTTCAGTGAATTTTTTTATTTTTTTCTATCATATTTTTTTTTGTAGGCTCGTACTAATTATAGTGCAAATAAGGAAGTAATAATTGATAACAATGTCATAGTCGCTACACTTAAAGAAGTAATTCTTCAACACAAAAAAAAAAAGAAAAGATCTATGTCTGTTGGTATACACATAAAATTGGCCGAAGCCCAGGGTATGCTACATTTCATAGCAACAAATTGCAAACATACACTTAGCCCATAAAGTCTGCGAACACTTTACACATATGAGATCATTCCATAAATTCGTGAGTTCGAGCAAGGCGTCGGAGCTAAAGACTTCAGAACGGCCAGCGCGCGGGGCATCCTCCACGTCGCAGTTACCACTGTGGAATTTTGAAAACCACTTTCACGCAGTCCTTACACTCACGGTATTCTTACCGTGAACAGTGTTTATTTCTGCAGCAGCAGTTCTTGCATTTTTACCACTTTTATAAAAAAAATACAAAATATGCCTCTTATACGTGTTCGCAGACTCCATTTTATTTTTTAACAACACGTGCTTCTATCCGCGGTTAAAATCACTTGTTGAATGCACAATATATCAAAGAAAATATAAATAGTTCCGTTGTATTCCGCGAATAATTTTTTGTATGCAAAAATCGTACAAAAGTGGAATTATGGGTAAAATACACACGAACTTATGGACTGAATGGATAGGTTCTTTAAAGCATCAATCATAAACGGTTTTCCAATAAGAGGTGTTATTTTGTCAAATATTCACGGAAAAGTCTAAAGATGCCCAATAAGAGGTGTTATTTTGTCAAATATCCACGGAAAAGTCTAAAGATGCCCAAGAAAGATCGAGTGCCCAGATATTACTCTATTTAATATTAAAGAAAAAAAATAACGGTTGCTTTTTTGGCTGTAAAGATCTGCCAAGCCAGTTGTGCAAATTAAAATATATTTTGACAATTCTCCTAGAGGCAAATCGGTGGCTTCTTTAATCCATACTTTGCAATTAGCTCGTGACTTTTTGGTTTCTCGCAATACGCATCAATGCCAATGCTCTGAAAACTAAATCGTTCCAGAAGGACGCCACACAGCACATGAAACCATTACATGTTGTCTGAGTTAAACGATATTATGTTATTATACATACTTTTTTTAACACATTTTTATCAGGTCGGGTTGTATGTATGTATGTATGTAGGTAGCTTAATTTTCACTGGCTTCTAAAAATCTGATCGACTTGGAATTTTGCACACCTATCAAGGACCGATGACAATGCAATAATTTGATAAAAGTTTTCCATTATCCTTATTAGGATTGCCAGGATTAATATTTTCTTTTTTTACCTGTGGGCAAAAAGTAAGGTGAATTTGGTTGTAAAATGAAAAATCTTTATTTATTCTTGTAAATCAATTTCATCCCCTTCAAAACAATCCCCTCTCGATGAAATACACTTATGCGAACGATTTTTCCAATCCCCGAAACATGCCAAATAGTCCATTTCCGGTATAGCCATCAGCACCTTCTTCGATTCAGCTTTTATCTCCTCAATCGACTCGAAACGCGTTCCCCGGAGTGGTCTCTTGAGTTTTGGGAATAGCCAGAAGTCACACGGAGCCAAATCAGGCGAATACGGTGGTTGTGGAACAATATGCGTGGAATTTTTGGCGAAATGGTCACGAAGAACGAGTGCAGTGTGAGACGGTACATTATCGTGATGCAAAAACCAAGAGTGTTGGCCCATAATTCTGGTCTTTTTAGATGAATTGCTTCACGTAAACGACGCATAACGCTAAAATAATATTCCTTATTAACAGTTTGGCCAGGTGGAAGGAACTCATAGTGCACCACACAAAGAAAATCGAAAAAAAACTGGCCAATGGAGTGGGGTAGCCGTTTCTCAGGCTCCCTCCACGAAATAAGTTCTTCATCCCGATTACTTCTTTATCACGGCGGATAACTGCATTGCTTTAGACTCACAGTCGATAAGAAAGGAATTAAATATAACACGAATATATCGAATCATTAATTCACTGACTGCAATGATAACAATAATTTTCATTCATAATAAAAAATAGTTCAAAAAACCAAAAAACCAGCTTTTATTGCCAATCGAACTAAGAAGTATAAAATAAATTTTAATGACAAAGAGACCTACATATAATGAAGTAATAGCAAATCGAACGATCAGTCATAGTCAACTACCTTAGAACAGAATTATAACAAAAATTAAGATACAAATAGAATAATTCAAATTAGAAGTAAAAGCGTGGGATGCTTTTTGCTTCACTTTCATAACCTTCTGTACATAGGTAGTTGCCAATAGAATGATTGTAATATTGACTATATCAAGCATCCCACGCCTTTAGGTTGACTATGACTGATCGTTCGATTTGCTATTACTTCATTATATGTAGGTCTCTTTGGCAAACTCTACTTATCAAATAGCTCTGTGGGTAAAACCTTCAAGTCAATTAAAGGGCTTTTAGCAGTCTCTGTCTCACTGATTTTATAAGTAGTTATATATATAGGTATACTAAAATGATTTAAACACTCACTGTTCCTTTATAAAAGCAATAAACAAATACCACAAATAAAATAAAAAAATTGTTCTACTTCGATTTATGAATTTCTCACCAATATACCCAAAATTGTATTGAAATTTATATAGAATATCCTGTTTTTTCAATTTGTATTTAATTTAAAATCGATTTTACCTTGCATCAAGACAATATATTGACCAACACATTTGCTACTGCTGCTGATGATGCCGCTCATGCTGCCACCACTGCCACTGCTCCCACCGCCACCCATCAAACCGCCGGATGCATGACTGAGACCAGTGCGTAGCAACGTCTTTGTGGTTTGAGTGCGCAATTCGACGAAGAGTGGCTCTTCATCTGTGGCCGGACGTGCTAGCGGCCAAATGAAAGACTGAAAATTGAAAAGTACAAAGAGTAGTGAAATATTCCGAAGGAATTACGTAAATATATACATATGTATGGAAGTAAATACTCTTTCAGAATTCCCTACAATATTTGTTCTTTAGGGCATATTTTCTGTTTAAAAATTAAGAGGTGAAATGGGTCTACATTGTACTTCTTTCCGTTGTTCACTATATACAAATATGAGAAATAAAAATAACAAAGGTTGCCGGAGTTTTACTATCGGATCGGCAATCAAGTAATTTCCGTTTTTCTCATACACACAAGTGAAAAATAAGATTTTTTTATAATTATTCAACTTTATTCCATATTACTCGTTATTTCTTTTCATAGCTTACGACCAACTTCTTTATTACATAACCAGCTGAAAAGAATGTAGATAAAATTATGAAGATGTAATTTGGTATTATTATCTACATTGAGGGTTTTACAATTCAATTTTCATTAGGCTCTGGTCAAGCGCATACCACTGTACTTAAGATCACTTTCCAACCAGGCGGCAATAATTTTTAACGAGTGATCTGGTGTAGTTGTGGTTTAATACAACACTTCTGCGACTCTCTTGCCACTTTTTTACAAATCATTCATCTTCTTCGTTTATTTAGGGAAATTCCTGTTTACAACAACATATTTGGATAACTTTTACTGTAGTTCAGTGGATTCGGATATTCAGCATTCTTGCCATCTCTGCGGTGGTCACCCGAGAGCTCTAGTGTGGATTATTCTGCCGTTCAACGCCATACTTCCTATGAGTTCGCTCGATATTCTGCGAACATGATTTCTATATTTTTCTCCTTCCTCTTATCCACCGGCTTACGTCTGCTACATCACAAATCTCTCTAATGTAGTGTTTTCATTTCGACAGTGCTAATATACAGCTGGGCTGTGGAAGAGTCTTATATATTCTTATCTGGAATTTAATGTTTATGTATTTATTCTTCCATATCGCCGATCTTATGCAGCCAGATAGTGTTGCTGCTTCATTTGCCGCAGTCTTCACTTCACCAAGTATATGAACTCTATGACTTATTCGATTGGCATATTGATGACTACCAGCTTACGTCTTCGGATATAACCATTGCCTTTGTCTTTTCTACCGATATCCGCATGTTTAAGGATGAAGCCACATTCTTAAAATTGAACAGTAATCTCTGCAGGTCGTTCTCGTTTTCAGCTATCATCACAGCATCTTCTGCGAAGCATATTATTTTAAATTCACCAGGTGCCATACGCAACCCGAGGCGGCTGTTTTAACTTGTTCTATGATTTCATCCATTATAATAAACAGTGCTGGGCTTAAGGTATCCCCTTGTCGAATTCCTGATGTAACCGGAATCAACTCTATTAGCTTCCCTTTAACTTTAATCGCTGTAAGATATTATTCGGAGTTATTTTCTTATTCAGTAGTCAGTGATACGATTCTTTTAGACGCTCCCTGTTAAATGCTTTTGTGAGATCGACGAAACATAAGTAAGTGGGTTTATTAAACTCTAAGGTTTCTTCTGTAATTTGTCTCAACATAAATATGGCAACTATCGCCGACTTGTTGTTTCCAAATCCTTATTGTGACGAGTGCGTTTATAAAAGTAGAAAAAATAATATGGAATACTGGGCTAAGAATTAGCACAGAGAAAACGCAGTTTATGGTCCGATCCAGCTCCGATTTAAGGCTAAAGACTATGCATTCGAGAGTGTACAAGAATTTACCTATCTGGGTATCAAAATATTAGCCATTAAGTGTACATCATTGACAATAAATGGTAGAATGTTAGCAGCAAATAAGTCTTCGTTTACTAATTTGAAGCTGTTTAAGTTTAAATTATTATTATCCAAATAAGGATATAAACCTTGATCCGCCCTGTGCTTACCTATGGTTGCGAATTATGGGCGCTAAAAACTACTGACACTAATCAGTTAATGACCCTCGAAATAAAAATTTTACGAAAAATTTATGGACAAATAAGACTGCAGGACTGTAATTATCGAATAAGATAAAATCATGAGTTGGAACTATTAGCAAAAAATGAACTGTGATAAGATTTATAAAATATCAGAGGATAAGATGGCTTGGACGCGTGTATAGAACGCCCAAGGAGACAACAACTCGCAAGGTAGTTGAATTACGCCCTGTTGGAGGCCGAAGAAGAGGACGCCTCAGAAAGAGATGACTCGAAGACGTGGAAGTTGACCTTGAAGAGCTAAACGTACGGCGGGGGAAGGAGGTAAGCTAAGATAGGGACAGAAAGCGCAAGGTGGTAAATGAAGCAATGGTTCACCAAAGACTGTGGTGCTAAGAAAAAGAAGGATAATGGATTGACACATCATTACAGCAACAAATTCGTCGATTGTGTCAACTATACCACGCGACAAATAACAGCACGTCAACATTTTGACTATTTTTTCACAATTTTTTTTTGTGCTTTGAATACTCAATAATACACAGTTTCTAATTAAAATTTCTAATAAGATTTTCGGTATGCGGTTTTTAGCTTATTAAGTTCTAGTATAATAAATGTAAGCTTGAATTTTTTTTGTAATTTTGTAAAATTTTTTTCCTGGCCTTGTTGCGAGTTTTCTCCTTATGAACTAGGTCAGGGCAACGCACACATATACGCGTGCTCAGGTTGTCAAGTAACCTGCCTTCCTTCATATTGGTATGCCACACACAAGACGTCTGCTACTCCCAAAATAAATGAAATTGCAAACATTTTCGACACTTATTGATTTGACCAGTAGCCTTTGGCGTTTCTTTGGTTTATGTGCGCAGCCTTGTTTTGTTATTTTTGGGCTTCGCAAAGTTTTCTTTGTTGCTAAAGCAGAAAAATACATCTTGTTTCCACTTGCGGTCATTATGTGTGCTAGAGGAAGGACATAATTTCATGACTGTTATTGACAGAAAATTGGTCAAAATTTATTTATGTGCATCAGCCTTCACTTTGTTTTTGTTGCAATATTGCTACTATATTACATTACTTTAGGCCAGTGATATTGGGTTTTAAGACATATTTCAGGCTGTGTTTTAAATTTAAAGGACACTTATAGATATGTAATATCTATTATTGCTGTCATATTGAATTATGGCGCATACTGGTTGTGGTCGTGTATAAGAGTCTGACATGTTTTATGAATTAAGAAAAAATTTAATAATTTTGGGACTTATTTTACCTTGAGTTTCTACGGGTAAAGTTTTTTTAAGTTTTTCAAATAAGATTAGATAAGATAAGAGCGGTGGCTGTGGCATCTTTAGTGTGTTATTTTTGGCCATAACGTCGCGCACAAGCAACGATGTGTGAGCAGAGGCGTTATCGTGTTGCAAGAGCCAATTTTAGTTCTTCCACAAAGCCGGGCGTTTCTGGCGGATTGCTTCGCGCAAATTGCGCAGGTGATATTCCTTATTGACCGTTTTACCCTGTGGCAAGAACTCATGATGCACAACGCCCCTGCACTCGAAGAAAACGGTAAGCAAAACTCTTACATTCGCCCGAACTTGGCGCGCTTTTTTCGGTCTTTGTTCGTGCGGCAGCTTCCATTGAGATGATTGAGCTTTGGTTTCCACGCCATAACCATAAACCCACGCTTCGTCACCAGGTATGAACCTCTAGAGCAAATTTGCGTTGAGGCGGACAGAGTCCAACATCTCATTAGCAATGTTTATGCGATACTGCTTTTGGTCGAAATTGAGCATTTTTGGTACGAATTTTGCGGCGACCCGTCTCATGCCTAAATCATTGGAAAAAATCGAACGGCACGGGCCAATCGATATGTCTAGGTCCTCACCAACTTCTCTAACGGTGATTCGACAATTGGCCAATACCATTTTCTTCCGTTCATCAATTTTTTCGTCTGTTGTTGAAGTGCTGGGGCGTCCGGCACGCTTTTCGACGTTCACATTTTCTAGGCCTTCTGAGAACATTTTGCACCACCGATAAACGTTGCTTTGGTCCAAAGTAGCTTCTCCGTATGACACAGTCAACATTGGGAATGCATCCGCGCACTTAATTTCGTCGCAAAGCAGCTGTCAACAATTAACTGTACATTCAAAATGACTGAACTCGTCGGCATGAGTGAGAGACATGAGTACCAACATATCGAAATTCAAATATTCGTAACCTCCGAAAATTCAAAATTCCCGATACTTTTTGAACACACCTCGTATGTGTAACGCGCTTTTTTTAAATGAAGAGTTTCGGATATTTTTTTGACAGAGTATAGTCCTAATTGAACACTATGAAAGTTGAGATACTAGCAGATTGTCCGAAAAATTGTAACGAATTTAAAACCTCTCAGTCAAATTCTGTATTTAATCTGGCAAAATCTTAGTTTTTGACTCGTCATAAAGCTTTCTGGTGGAAAAGCCTACAGATAAGGAACTTTTCAGAAAAGTTTACAATGGATGAATGAGTACTTGAAATGAAATTCGTTTAATTAATTTAAAATTTTATTTCATTTTGTTTTACTTTACAGCGATACGAGACAAATATGCATTTTTACTCACCTGATTAACATCAATGATGCTTGAATCTGCATTGAGCTCTGATGTTATGTGGGCAACACCTGAAATAAATGAAAATAAGGAAAATGATTAAAGGTAAGTAAAGATATTTCATTAGTGGGAAGAAGATGAAATTTCTTTTAGTTCTATTTATTTTTTTATTATTATTATTTTTTTTTTTTTGAAAATCAAACGTCTTGCTAGAGAACTCTTTAAATTGAAGGTGCCTTTCTGTAACTGAGTAATGTTTGTCTTTCTCGCATAGAGGTTCAAAATAATAAAAATAAAGACGACTCAATCATTATCGCGAAGCCAAAAAGAAGGTAGTTACATCTAATGACATAAGCAGCCATGTTAGTCGATTGACTCTTTCTGTTACTATGACATTTTCATTGAAATATAGTCCCCATATTGCAATTAAATTTTACCCCAACTACCTTTAAAAGAATTTTATCGACAAATTCAAATATATATTGGGTATGGGAATAAGTTTCCGTCCTTTCTTAGCCAAAGTTACAAATTATTTAAACAAATCAATAGGAGCTACAACTCTAATTCATCTTTCAGGCAGCATACGGATTCCTTTGACGAAAAATTTGAATTCTTTTGACTTGATCCATTCATTGAGCCATTTTTCAATGCTCTCGTAAGAAGTGAACCGCTCTCCAATAAGGGCTGGCTGCATTGATCGGAACAGATGGTAATCCGAAGGTGCATTGTCTGGGGAATACGGCGGGTGGAGCAAAATTTCCCAATTCAGTCTCTCTAAATATTTCTGGATCGATTTAGCAACGCGATCAGCGTAGCGTTGTCGAGCAGCAAAATCAGTTTGTCATGTCTCCCGTCCCATTTCGGTCGCTTTTCTTTGAGAGCTCGATTCAAACGCATTAGTTGCAGTCGGTAAAGATCACCACTGAGGGTTTCAGATGGTTTAAGGAGTTCATAATAGATTACACCCTTCTGATCCACTTGATCCCACCAGGTGCACAACACAACCTTTGAAGCATGAATATTTTTTTTCGCTGTCGATGAACCTGGTTCACCTGGCTGGTGCTTAGGGTTATCACAATATATCCATTTTCCATCGCCAGTGACGATGCGATGCAGTAAACCTTTTCTTTCTGCACTTCCAGAAGCATTTCATATGTCACCAAACGTCTTTCGATATCCCTCCCCTTCAATTGATGAGGCACCCAGTTACCTGTTTCTGGACCTGCGTGCGAATATCTGCCGACTATTGATCTGTCAACATCCAACGCTTTAGACATATCATCAAAGGTTCGGCGGGTCGACATGCGTCTTCATCCAATAATTGTTGTAGTTGAGTATCTTCGAATGTTTTCGGTGCCCCTTGGTGGTGCGATCTTTATCACTCACTTTGCCATTGCCAGTCTTTACAAGTTGTAGTTGATGGAGCGTGATTACCACAAATATTGATCAATAAACGACACGTTTCAGCTGCAGTTTTCTTTAAAAGGTAATAAAGAAGCATGTGCAAATGCTGTTTTTTCGGGACGAACGTAGATATTTTCGACATCAGATAAAAAAGGATCTTTACGTTTCAATCTAATGTCAAAGTAAACCTCAGAAACGTAAATTGCTTCTTAGTCTAAGCGGTAAGTTGGTGTTATTTATGAAAATAGAAGCTTGAGGATTTGGATGGATATAAAGTCGATTATTAAATTTATCATAGATGGGTACTTTGCAGTAACAGTAAATATAAGTTTTTACTGATATTGGAATTTAGTTCAGATTACCAGTAAACTTTTACTGATAACTCAAAGAAATCGCAGTGAAAATAATTTTTGACTGATTACTGAAAGAGATTGCAGTAAAAATATTGACGATAATATTTGCTTTGCATTATCGGTAAAATATTTATTGTTTATAGATAGCAAAAATGTAATGCACTCTCATCAGGGAAATTAAATCATGTAAAGGGTGACTTTTTAAGAGTTATAGGAAAGTTTTTCAAAAAAACACACGTAAAATTCATTAATTTTTTCGCCTTGTCAGTAGGAATTATAGTTGTAGATTTTTTGAAAGACTTAACATACCATACAGGAATACCACATGCACTCATATCTGAAGGCCGTATCGCTATCCGCAACCTGTGACTCGTCCAATAGCCTACAGATGGGCTTCAGCGGATTCAATTCCGTTATACCGGAATAAACCAACTACCTTCAGTTAATTTTAAGACCTGTATAACATTTCGGCCGCCGTAGCCGAATAGGTTGGTGCGCGACTACCATTCGGAATTCAGAGAAGAACGTAGGTTTGAATCTCGGTGAAACACCAAAAAGAAGAAACATTTTTTTTTCTAATAGCGCTCGCCCCTCAGGCAGGCAATGGCAAGCCTGCCGTTCGGAGTCGGCTTGAAACTGTAGGTCCCTCCATTTTTGGAACAACATGCAAAGATGCACGCCACAAATAGGAGGAGAAGCTCGGCCAAACACCCTGAAAGGGTGTACGCGCCAATTATATATATATATAATATTTTATTTGGGATGAAAAATGCTGTTTTTGGATACAAATTTTATATTTAGTCCTAACAATTCTGGGCAAAAATATTTAAGGTTTTAAAAAGGCTCGTAAGAAACAAAATAACAATGTATAAAAATATTAAGAAAAAATTATAAAAAAGATTATAATTATTAAGAAACCCCATGCCAAAATTTTTTAAAATAAAAAAATCTGAAAATTATAAAATTAAAAAAAAAAGTTCAGTTTACTTTTACCGACAAATAAACCAATTTTCAGCAGAATGCATGGTCATGTCCAAAACACTTGGATCACTTGATATGGAATCGGTCTATTCTCAATCCATATTTTGTGTTTAGCGTACTAACTGGTGATATTGCTTGCCCCCCATTATAGTTTCTTATTCCAATGAAAACTATTCCTTTTTCTTATCCTTCTCATATCAAGGACTTCAATTTATTTTATTTGTTTATGTATTTAGTTATTCATTTCAAGAAGTCAAGAAAACATGATTTCCAACTGACTACTAAAACTAAAATGTAATGAAATTATATACCCAATGAAATTACAAACGTCTAACTTAACTAAAAAACTATGTCTTCTCTCGAAACTGAAAAATCTAGGAAGTTAGAATTGGAGATCTGATTAATATAACGAAGAACACAAGAATCGATATTCTACTTACTAAAAGCTTCAACCTGATTAAGAACAAACGTATGCGAAAGATGAGATAGAATCAGAAAACTTTTATCGCCTTATTACAATTCAGATACATCTTTAGCACGCATTCGATGCTGTCAATTAAAAATGTGTGTGTATACAATGCGGCTCTAAACAATTATATGTGAAAAATTATATCATTGCAATATCTACTATGAAAGAGGACATAAAAAAAGGTACGTCGTAGGAATTGCTCTCTGCATCTAAGCGTTAATTTTGAAAAATGCTTTACAACATTAAATATGCTTTAAGAAGTACAGGGTGGGCCAAATAAGACCTACTATGACTAAAGACTACTGCCTAGCAGTATGCGCAGTTGCTTCATCTTGTTGAAACCGCAAATTAGGATACTGCTCCGCCATTGGCCGCAAAAAGTTTTCCACCAATGTTCTGTAAGAAGCTCCTGAAATCGATTCCGGCATTTCATCCTCATTTTCGAAGAAATATGGACCGATAACTCTAGTGGCCATAACACCGCACCAAACAGTACATTTAGATGGGTGTAACTGATGTTGGTGTGTTGCCCTTGGATTTTCAGTGCCCCACAATCTACAGTTTTGTTTGTTGACATAACCATTTCAATGGAAATGCGCTTCATTCGACATCAAAACATTATTTAAAAAATCAGTTTGTGTGGCTAGTTGTGTAAGAATAGAAAAACTCGATAATTTTAACGCGTTGTGTTGTACTGTAGGGTTCCATAATAAATTTCCAACAATTCATTTATAACCTACAAAAAGAGAAAAATAAATATGTGAAAAATTAAAAAGGTATTTTTATTAGGTCTTACTTGGCCCACCCTGTATAAACAACATTAGGGATTTAGGAAATAGTGGCATGATATTTGAAGAACGCCGTGGTTTTTGACACCATATAACACATTTGTCGTCATCTATTTGAAACCAATATACGAATTGTGCAAAAAGTGCGCGCTTACTTTGAATACAAAACGAGGATTCTCTTTTTTTCCAGTTTTATTTAATTTGAATTTTCTCTTTCACAAAAATTTATTCTTTAAAGTTCTATTCACACTCTTGTTTTAGTATTTTTCTCAAAATATTTTTATCTTGGTTAGCGTTTTAGGAAGTAAGCATCATTGTAATTTAGTGGCTTTTCTACAATAAATAAATAAATAAATAAATAAATACTTCGTGTTAATTGCAATACGAACTCACATTAAGTCAATATTATTTGTTTGCACTACAAATAACTGATTTCTCTTGCGAATCTCCTCTCAGCCACTTCACTTAAGTGTTATCGTACTTCGAATTAGCATCGTACACTCCGCTATCGTACGCATTGCGTTATTCTATTCAAAACTGTATTGTATGCACTAAATTGGGCCAATTCTCCCCCTAATGCCAATTTGGAATCTTTAACAGATTGTGGCATTTCATTAAAACTATCCCCATTGACATGGCGTTGCAGTCAAGTTAAGAATTTCATTATAGCAGCCGCAATACAAATGTTTACATTCAATTTTACTTATTTCGCGTAGCTCCGATGCGCTGCAGTACTTGGAATACACGGCATGTAAAGCATACAGAACGAAAAGAAGAAAAAGAAAACAACAACAACATGTAAATAAAAAACAGAAATATGCACTATGCCAAAGCGCCAGCGGTCCCATTACCGCCCTCCATGGCATACACCGCCAAGCAGGAACAGAAATGCAAGAATATTTAAAATTCATTTCACAGCAAATATTCTCTTTTTACTTTTTGTTTTTGTTAGCTTGGCGACTTCGCTGAATAAGTGTACTCGTATGTATGTATGTGTGTATATGTAAGTATGTATATGTGTTTGCACTGTTGCTACTGATATTCCTTGAGCGTAGCTGTAATTTTCCCACGCAGCCACTGTCAAAACCTTTTTATTGCTGCTGTTGTTGGCTGAGGGTTGGCAGTAACTACTTTTTAGCTTTTTTAGTGAGGCGCGCGACAGCTGCAGTAGCTTTTAGTTGTAATGCCAGGAGATGTAGTGAGTATGACAGCAAAAGCATAGAAAAATTGCAGCTGATGGGTAAATAAGCCATGTTAGATCGAACATGAGTGTTGTTGTATGTTGTTGTTCATAAATTTGTATGTACATACAAATTTTAAGCACGAGTATTGTAAGTACGTATGACAGGCAGCTGGGTGCGCAATTTGAATGCTATTAGCCAGTTCTAATACCCGCCGCATGTCATGTGGAAAATATGCTTGAATGTGACAGCACAATTTAAGAGCAGTTGCGTTTGAGGATTTCGAAGGATAATTTAAATGACATGGGTAATAGATGTTTGAAAATTGTTCATAGCGTGTAATTTTTCCAAACATTCAAATAGTTGGAACCGTGAATACCTATGTAGATTGAAGGTCTCGAATTGGTAAATCGGTATGAATTAGTTTAAGTGGTAAAACAAGTTTATAAATGTTATACATCCGACACAATTTTTATTAAAAACTAGCCCAATACACGGCATGTCCTGCTCTGGCGTCAAGGCAAAGTGTTTCACTATAAAATAATTATTATTTTAAAATTGTCAATGAAAAATATCAAAACGTTCCAATTTTCATAGAAGAGCTTCGAACATACAATATGGCTCCAAATGAATCACCCAATCGGAAAATTTATAATTTTTGCAAATGGTTTAGTACGTCAATCATATTTGACACTTATGAACTAAACATTTGCAGTATACAAACATGCAAGCAATGGCGCGCGTAAAGGTAAAAAAAAAAAAGGTTTCCATCACTCAAAATCATTTTTTCAATTATTATTATTATACATAATAAAAAATGTATTCAAAAACAAAATTTTATGATTAATTTTACGCCACCTTGTATCCACAGTCCGTGACAAGCAATAGCAAATCAATAGTTTGACCAGTTCTGATTATTTTTCTTCTTTTTTCATTATTTTTGGAGTTAAACTTCTTAGGTGGACGAGGAGAAGAATAAAATTCCAAGGCCATGCAACCTTTTAGGCATTTTCGTTCCGCGAGAGAGAAAAAGATATAACGTAGAGGAAAAGGAGAGAGAGAGCTATACCTTATATGTATCTTAGATACACTTTAGGCTATTTTTTCTGAGGTTTTCCTTGTGGTTGCTAATTTCTAGTGAGAAATAACACTGCCTACTTTTTGGCGCTTGTTTGTTGGTGCAAACATGTAGGAAATATATTGTTGGTGCCTACTTTTTGGAGTTATATTTCCTTGGTGCCTACTGTTTGGGGCGTTTTTTGGTCCCAATTTTGTTGGCGTTTTTTTGTGCCTACTTTTTGGCGCTTATTTCCGTTTCCTGGCTAGTGTTTGTGCATACTATAAAGTGCTATCCATTCCGGCGTCGGATTTATTGGTATTGCCTTGCGGTAATTTGTGCCGTTGTTGCGGTCCTGGAATCACTGCGTTTGTGCGGGTGATAAACGCTCGGGGTAGTGCGCGTTGTTGTCACGGCTTGTGTCCGGCGTTTACCTACACCGATCGACCCTTCTCCTTTTTTGTAAATTTTGTCTATTTGTATTCTCTGCAGGTGTTGTGAATTTATTTAGATATATATTTTTTCTCTCTCTCTCTCTCTCATTCTCTTTCGGGTCTCTCCCTCTTTCTTCGTCTGCCTTGAAAGTTTGACTTCTGTTATGTGTACTACGCACTTTGTTTTTATTATTAAAGGATAACCCAATAACTAACAAAA
Organism: Anastrepha fraterculus; assembly: GCA_037575425.1. Taxonomy (NCBI): domain Eukaryota; kingdom Metazoa; phylum Arthropoda; class Insecta; order Diptera; family Tephritidae; genus Anastrepha; species Anastrepha fraterculus. Next base: position 85,585 of record JAYXIM010012531.1, on the reverse strand, counting down.
CCAATATAAATTCAAGCCTATATTTATAAAAAAACAGAAAAAACTTGTATCGAATGCACGATACTTTTTATGTGGAGAAAGGGAATAAAATTATAAAAAATTAAAAGAATTTTTCGGTAACTAAAATGTATTATATAACTATACTACAATAACGTTTAATAAACTATAAAACTGCTGACCAATCATCTTTTTAGAAATTCTAATTAAAAACCGTGGAATTGGGATGAAAAGTTTGGGGATTTTTTCGAATTTTTGTGTAAAATTTCAAATTTGGATTTATGTATATGGATTTCAATAGGTACTTGTATACTTTGGAGAAAACCATTTGAAATTACTTGCATAGAACTGGTTTCAAGAAGAAGTTCGTTGTGCAGATGCCACACGAATTGGCATAGCAAATCTTTTGGATTGGTTCTCTACGATTATTTACTGAAAAATGACGAAGCCAACCCATTTTCGAAGTGGATGGTAACTGAATTAAAAACGTCTTCACATGCGAGAACAACAACCGTTTGTGATAAAATCAGCAGGATTGTGGTCAAATCGCCCTGAGTCGGGCCAAATGATAACCAAGTCCCGAAAAAAATCAGTCCATTGTGGCAATTTGACCACAACACCCCTTTATTTTGTGCGAAAACTGTGAAGCACAACGAATATTTTTTTTTATTTTGTATTTATTTTTCCATGTATGTATATTGATTTGTTTTGTATAAATGTAGGGAATGATGTTTTTTGTTAAGTCAAATTTAATTTTTTTGGCAGAAACTGAAACCGGAACCTTTTTATAGGTCTAATGCGTTGATTGAATTTTTGACAATACGTCCGATGTGTAAATAATTATTAATTTTTTCGAGTAGAACTGGCTTCAAAGTTCACAATAAATTTAACAAGTATATATTAAGCTTTTCCAGTTGTGAAATCGTTCAATTTCGGAAATAAACGAATAGAGGTGTAATACTCTCTTTCATCACACAAGAGACGCTTAGAAATGGGCTGCATCCTCGCTTGGGGAAAAGAATTGACAACAAGTTTGTAGAGCAATACAAAAGGTTTGGAAAAAATAATGCAAGTTAAAACAAAAGATAGTCCAAACTGGTCAAAATATTGATGTACTACTGTTTTTCGCCGAGAGGTTTTCTAAATTCTCATATTGTAAAGCTCCTAAGCATTTTAATCTGGTTCTAGCTAATGCGGGACAGAAACGTAGAAGGGGTTCTAGCGTTTCCCTCTCTTCTAGTTCATTGCAAAATCTGCAGCTATCGTTGTTTGTGATTCCTATCTTGTATGCGTGTGCCGCTAACAAATTGTGGCCTGTCAGTATACCTACGATAGTTCTGCTTTCCTTTCTAGACAGGGCTAGTACGAATCTGGCGTATTTATCTGCACTCTGTGTACACATGATTTTCGCGGTTTTACAAGTGGCTAGATTATTCCACCTCCTATCTATCCGCTGTTTTCATGTCCGCAGCGATCTCATTGTATACCATATTTAAAGGTTTCAGTATGTGGTTTTCTTGTTCGAATTGTATGTAAATAGCGTTTCTTATCTACAATTCCGTTTCCTGCATTGCCATTATGTCCGGGTACCCAATAAAAGTGTAAGCGTCTATCTGCGGCTAGTCTCTCTATGGCTTCCCTGGTCCTAAGAACGTGGTTAGATGAAATTTCATCGCGTTCATTGCTTTTATTGCCGCTTGACTATCAACGTATATATTTATGTTGGAGTTGCTCGATACCCTTGCTAGTGCTATTTCTGCAGTCTTTCCTACCGCAAAGACTTCTGCTTGAAAAATACTGCAGTAGTCAGGGAGCTTAATTGGCCACCTGATATCTATCTCTGCACAATAAATTCATGTACCTATTCCGTCAATCATTTTCGAGCCGTCAGTAAATATATTAAGCGTATTGAGGCTAGGTTCCATACCTCCTTTCCATTTTTGTACCCTCTTCTTCTATTTTTGTTCGGAATTCTTCACCCAATTCCAATCCCTACGAAAGTCATATAATCCGTACTGGTCCGATAACTCATACCTATTGAGTTTTGTCCGAATGTTTTACAGGTAAATTCGCGCGTTGCCTTAAGTCTTGCGGCTGATGAACCTGCTAGACCTTCTGCCGCAATGTCAAGCGGTGGTAGGTTGACTATTCTTTCAAGTGCTGCCGTAGGAGTAGTTTAAATTGCCCCTGCAGTGCAGAGTGCACCAAGACGTTGAATACTTTCCATAGGTGTTTTGTGTGTCGTTTTTTCTCAATGCAGTCCAGCACACTAGAGCACCGTCGAGTAATAATGGCTTTACTACAGCTGAGTAGCACCAATACATTAATGAAGGAGATAGACTCCATGGAGCTCCCAGCATTCTTGCACATGCATATAGTGCGTTACTGACCTTTTTCTTCTTTCTCCAATATATTGTACTTCCATGACAGCCGTATATCTTTAGAAGTCAGACAATCTATATGTACATCGAGTTATGTTTTTTTGGTCAAAGTAAAACTCATTTTTTGAAAGTTATTTTTTCGCTCTCAAATAAAAATATATTTAATAAATCACATATTATACAAAAACAAAAAGGAATAATGCTTTCGAAAAGGCTGTTCAATTGATGGTAGAGGATAAAGAAGGGTATATTTTTATTGAAGAATGTTATTCCAAAAAGTATAACTTTTTTTAATAAAAATAATATTTAGAGAAATTATGTAATGTTATAGGAGCACCCGTTATCCATTGTAGTACTACATATATAAAAGCATATCTATACAAGCAGGGAGTTTTCGAAACCACTGCAACTTTGTGTAAGTATGTGTGGATGTGTGTATGTGTGTACATTTGTGCGAAGTATTCCAGACATTTCGAGCAGCACACATTTTTTCACGATGCATCCATTCCACGTATTTATGACCTTTTCCTTCACTTTTCGTCTACTAAACTAAATGACGTGTAAGCGTGCAAGAAGCGATTCAGAAGTGCTTCACGTATGAGTATGTGAAAAATGTAGCCAAAGTTATTTTCTGCTAATAAATTTTTGAATCAGAATGTGGCTGCTATGATAACAGTGATATCGAGCGTATTTATTGTTTTGGGTGCCAAAGAGGTATGATCAAGTTTGATGTGAATATGTAAGCTGAACTTCATGAGGTAAATATTTGTTTTAATGAAATTGGATGCGTGCAAATATGGAAAGCTAATATTGAATTAGTGTATGCAACTGCCACAGTTGTACGTCCAAGAAGTAGGCATGTTTGTCTTCCATAGGTACATTGTGATACTGTTGTTAGGTAAGGTAGCGACACACTAGCATATGTACTCGTATAATACGACCGTTACCAAATCGATCGTTCATTTTTTCACTTGTAAGTATTCGAATATAACTCGAAAAGTTAATGGATTCCTACTATAAAACGTTTAAGGATTACTGAGCATAGTCTCAGCTATTAATGAAAAATAAATGAAGTGAATAATGAAGAAAATATCAGAGCGAGAGTGTTTTTCAAAAAAGACAAAAATTGTTTTTTTGCTAAAAATTTTGGAAAAAATATTAAAATTTTTTCAAAGTATTTAACTTTAAAAACTTGATACAAAAGTTTTTAGCATTGAATAAACCTTTGAACAAAACAATCAAATTTTTCTCAAAAATTTGTTTCAGTATATTTTTCCTAGAAAAATAAAAAAAATATTATAAAAATGTTAAAACAGAATATATTTGACTTAAAAAACTCTAACCAAAAAATTTCAACATTGCATAAATCTGAAAATTATAAATTTTGTTTCTAAATTTGCTTAGGGTACTTCTTACTATATTAAAGCCAATATATAAACGAATTTTTAGAAAAATTTAAGACCATGTCCAAAATACTGGGATCACTTGACATGGAATCGCTTAGGGACCTTTACTAAAAGTAAAACCAGCTACTTAGTCTAATAAACTTGATGGATGTCAGCTGACATGACCGTTAAATAACTAAAATTGTAATTTTACCATTATACAAAACCTTCTTGCCATCACCAAAGACAAAAATATTATTCGATACTTAAAATATTTTCGCTGTCACGGAGCTACAAAAATCCACTTCACTGCATACATCCCCATTACGTAGTAGCTAATGATGATTATTAATTGGAATTGGAATAACATCTTTCAAGCGGAGGTTCTCGGGATAAGGGAAACCTTTAGTATAATCAGAAATCATCCACAACAACTATCGGAGGTACGAATTTTTCAAATAGTCAAGCAGGCATCTTAGCTATAAAGTCACCAACAATAAATTCAAAAATTGTTAGACAATGCAAAGAAGAATTAAATGCCTTAGCATGCACAACAGACATCTCTATCATATGAGTACCGGCCATTGGCCTATCGGAAACCGTGCAAGGAAGATGGGGTAGGCGTATAACGATAGATGTATTTAGAAGAAATTGCAATCAAGAAGATTCTAGACATTCCACTGTGTGAATGCCTATGCCTGGGTGTTCTACGACTTAGAATGCAGGGGAAATTCTCAATGAATAAATTAGTACAATTGCATGGAAGAAAATATATGACACAGACAGATTTATAGTCAAGTCACCTTGATTTGACTAAATGACGGCAGTGGTTCTACTAGTGGCGTACCAAAATGGCACCTTTGAGTCTGTGGTGTGTCACTCATCTACCTACCAAGCCAGTGATAATGTGAGCCATTTAATGAATGAGAGCATATTCCGGGTGAATGAGAGTAATATCGATTTTATCGTACTCATTTTAGGCCAGGTGTTCTTGAAATGCCTTTACGCAACTTGCCGTACGCAACTTCTGTTCTATCGGAGAACAAGCAGCCAAAATGGGTATCCCTCACAATACATACTGTCACAGTTGCAAGCAACCGGAGAAAAAGGAGACAATCTTCCATTTCTTCTGTGAATGCCCTGCCCTATGGAAGGACAGAATGTTAACCCTGGACCAACCGCTGTTCGGGAATCTCGAACAACTATCTGGCTTAGACGTTAACAACCTAATAAGGTTTCTTAACCGCACAGACTGGATATAGTTATGCTGTAAATAGCCGTTAAACAAGTTGGTAACGCGGATGTGGCAACAAAATGACGCGGAAGCGCTAGTTGGACTCTGGAAGAATCACCACTTTAACCAACCAACCAACCAACGCAACTTCTTTTTTTGCTGCAGGCAGAGCTTGAAATAGCTTGTCTGATAGGCTTTTACTATTGTAAAATAAAAGTAAGATAAATGAAAGCTCTATGAGTGTACCTATCGAAGTTCCTACTTTCTAGCTGAATTTGAAGATCGCAACTAACTGCATACTATGTACCAATATCCAGCGCCAATTATATATATGTTTATACTATAGATATGTACTAATGTCCAAGATTAAATCATCTTTATGGATACACCTTGAGGGGACCTTAATTTCAAGAATTTTGTGATCTGCGTGTTATTGCAAAGTATCATATATTAAACTGAGCCTGGCTGCAATACAGCTTAGCTAGGATTTCTAAAAAAATTTAACAGTCATAAGACAAAGTAAGTGTAAAGTTCCAGTAATTACCGTCCAAAGCGCCCTTTTTACCTTAATGAGTCTATGCATTACTGCAGATTTCTCTACGGTCGCCCACACGACTACGTATCTGTGGAATATTTTAAGATGTATGTACATAATATTGCGAAATATACACCATGCACTACATATAAAAGGTGGGAGTCCCAACTTTTTACATATCGCATAATTATGGCCTTGAAGATCATACTACAATTAGCGCAGATACATATACAAATAAATAAGGCTGCTTCTTTGGATTTTATTACATGCCTTTAAAAGAACTGTTTAAATTTCTAGAAAAACTACAACGCTGTTTATATAATCTTTATATAGTACAAAAGAATAGACGTTTTGATTATTAAACTACAATAGATTTTAATCAAAATTTCAGAGTTTCTTTCTTTGTCTCGACATAGATTACCCAATTACTCGCTAGGTGGCGATTAAGTCAAGATAAATTGAAAACCCATTTTTATTGTCCGATTTTACTCATTTTCAGAACAGATTTTATATGTGAATTCGAGAAAAATTAGGCATCACCAGCCGGTAATAAAAATTGTTAGCTTAAGAAAGAATTATCTCCCACATACAAGCATATATAAAAAAGTTTACGAAGAGAAAATTCACTATCATACTTAGTGGAAGATCAACCAGCTGATAGGATTTATTGTTCTGTTTCTAATTGAAAACACCGCCATGAAAGAAAAAAATTAAGCTAGAAGCTCGATGTGCTGCAGAGCTGATCCAGCTAACCGAATTTGCGTATTTTAGCTATGGTGGGTTTTGAGTGAAATTTGTACTTTGAGAGGGGTAGAAATGGGTTGAGGGCAGGGTGAGCGGAGTTGTATATTCCGAACATCTGCGGATCTCCTTCAGTTTTCGGCTTCCCTACCACAGCAGTGTCTTTTAGTGTCTTATTTTTGACCAAATTATAAGAGCAGCAAATGAAAGATGGCGTAATGAAACCACCTGCAAAATCGCCCGAGAAAATGTGGCCGACTGTCACTGGTAAATGCACAGGATCTCTGCGAGGCCAAAATAAGTACAATCGTAACACATTAATTTCCATCCTCTGGTCCTGCAAAAACATGACTTGTGTAGAAGTTGTCTAGATGAGGAAGAAGAAGAGACGAACTCGCATCTCCTGTGCCATCGTCCTGCTCTGTCCAAACGTATATTTAACATTTTAGGTAGACAATGATGATTTAATGAATTGAAAGACCAAGGCACTGTGGAAATCAGGTATCTTCTAAAATTTTTTAAAAGTACAAACTGGTTTTAGTAGGGATAAGGGCAAGTGCCCACGCTGCATTATAGTGGAGCCTGAGCGCGTCTCATAGTGGACATCCGCTTCAACCTAACCCAATTTTTACGCGCTTATTTGCTTGTCTGTTTGTATACTACAGCTATCCGGTCATAAGAGTCGAATATGATTGGCGTACCACGCCATTTGCAAAAACTATAAATCTTCCTGTAGGGTGATTAATTTTGCGCCACCTTGGGGCTTCCGAGAAGGCCGGCCTAGATATTTAATTTTTTTTTCAAACTCCATTTATTCCATACAATCTGTCATAACAATAACAATAAGTACTATTTTTTTTTTTTTTTTTTTTATTAGAAAATTGAAAAAGTAATGTATTACAATCGCAATGAATTAAAAAGCATTAGCGACTAGGCCATCAGCTTAACAATAAGTACTATTTTTACCTACAATTTAAATAAGAATAGCTTGAAGTAAGAATTCCCAGTGGAATTCGTTACTTAATAATGAACATCATATAACATATACATATATTATAAAATTTTACAACTTTTACATTTACGTATATTACGTTTTAAATCCTTGCATTAAATAGTTAGGCTGACATTTTTTTAATCTTGAGGAGTAGCTTATCTTGGAAAGGTTATTTGCTCGGTTATTCGGATGAGTGGCAAGTCGGTTTTTGTATCTCTGGCTGAGGTTGTTTATTTCTTCGAAAACTGTCTTAACTATTTAATGATATTATTATTTAGACCATTTCTGTTTGAGATGATTATTTGAGATGATGTCTTAAAATTAAACTTTTAAAAATTCTTAAAAAAATATATTATTTGTTTGCTTGTACGGCCATTTTTTTTAATGCTAGTTCAAAGGTCTGGTTTATTGCCTGCTTTTAGTTAAAGTGCATGCAATTTAATAAGAATTATTAATTAAGTTTCATCCTTGCTGGCAAAGTTGCTTGGTAAAGCATTGAATTTAATAGTTTTCGTTTTGTTTCCTACTTCATAGCATTAAGAAAAGAGACCAAAAAAGGTTGAGTGAAGACTGTTCAGATTTATTTAATTAATTTATAATCAGTCATTTGGCTATCCATAAATGTGTAATACTTAAAATAAAAAAGTAACCCGTAGGCTAGTGCGGCCGCATTAGTAGAGGGTAAAATTTCATATAGAAAGAATTTTAGAAAAGCTTCAATAAAACGAAAATTTACGCAGTTTAAACTTTTTCATTCGTTCGTTTTTTAATTCGTTCTCGACATGACCGCCCCTATTACTGATACAAACGCTTATTACTTTCCTTAAGTATCTTGGACGACTCTCTCGGCTACCCTGTATAAGCATACAACTTTCTTCACCCAACTAAAAATTTCCTATCAAGGATGTTATTTATTTACTGGTGTCTAATATTGAGGCAGCTGTCAACCCAAATCAGGCTTAATCTACTTTTGTGGCTACATTATTAAATTGTCACCCTTCGAACACATTGAAACTAAACTAAACTAAACAAACTAAGATTTTTTACAAGATTTTACTTATGTGGTTTATACCTACGAACATACATTTTTCAACATACATATGTATTAATATGTATACGGAGAGCACATATTTAAATAGAAAAACTTACCACGAAATTCGACACGTGCGATTAAATTTGATTTCGCCTTTGGCAATTGAAATTGCACGATTTTTACAGTTAGCGACATGGTTGCCTAGTTTTTGGTATTTGGTGTAGGTGTAGTTATTTTTTTACTACTTTTAGTTGTAACGGCTTTTTCTTCGTGTTTATATGTGTACTCGTACTTCCTTAGATATTTATTAATAAATAACTGTTTGTGTTAACGTATATGATTATATTTTTATTTTTTTGCTTTATTTTTAATTTTAATTTTATATTTTTTATAGTTGGTGTTTGCGTTAGCTATATATACGTTTTTGATTTTTTATCCATCAAATGCGTTCGTGACGCATTAATCCCTTGTAGTTATTGCTTTTCGTAAAGTTGAAGTTTTTCCATATCGACATTTAAGCTTTTATGTGGAGCTTATATTACACAGTCCTGGCGGTGGTGATGTGAAGCGAAGTTCTTACTGACTGAACTGCAAGTAAAAAATAAAATTTTAGTGTTAAAAGTATGAGTTGTGTACAAACATACATATATAGTACGTAAATTTGCATAAATAACTTGTTAAATATATACAGGGTGAACGAAATGAAGTGTTACCCACTTCACACTGCTTGTATCTGTAAAACAGCTCATGACATCAACGTCAAAATTGTTCTAATGACAGTTCAATATATTGTTTATAAGCCATCAAACGCATTTGCGTCTCAGTTTTGTTGAATTTTTTTTTCTGTGATGGAATTCAAACGTAATAGTGTGATTGCGTTATATTTGGCTGGAAAATCACAACCAGCCATTGTTCGTGAGCTCAGTCACCTCAAAGTCAATACAACGGTAAATGATACTAGTAGCATTGCAAAACGCTATGGAGGTGGACCAAAAAAAAACCGCAACAACGCAAGAAATGGTTCGGAAAGTGAAGGCTCGACTTGAACGAAATCCACGTGGAAGTGGAAGAAAAATAGTTAAAGAACTGAAAATATCGCAAGACAGCATATTGAAAAATGAGCTCAAGGTCAGGGCTTACAAGTTCCAAAAAGCACACGATTTTTACCCCAGCAAAAAAAAGTTCGGTGCGAAAGAGCAAAGGAGTTGTTGCGCTTGCACTAATTTCCTAACATTGTGTTTTCTGATGAAAAAAATTTCCCAATTGAGCAGTTCATAAACACTCAAAACGATCGCGTTTACTTGGCCGAACGCACATATGAGAATTTGGGTCTACGTATCGCCGCTCGCAGCAATTTTCCATCACAAGTAATGGTTTGGGCCGCAGTGACCGCTGATGGACGCTCTCCAATCGTTTATATCGAGCCTGGTGTCTAAGTGAATGCGACTTATTATCGGGAAAATGTTTTAGAAGCTGCTTTAGAGCCGTGGACATGCAAACATTTGGTCGTAGACCATGGACGTTCCAACAGGACTCGGCATCGTCTCATAAAGCTCGTGTGAACCAAGAATGGTTAAAAAATCATGTTCCACACTTCATTTCGTCCACACAATGGCTTTCGAATTCGCCAGACGCAAGTCCGGTGGACTATTCGCACGACGTAAAACTGTTTCAGCAACTTCTCGCCGGCTGCGTTTCTTTTGTGACACTGAGATTGACACAACTTGCTTCCAACTCTATCATTATCATATCTCGATATCACCCATCCGCGAAATTTTCTCACTAATCTTGTTGAGAAATGATTCACTGCAATGAGAACTTTGAAAATGGTTTTGGAAATTCATCGAATTACAATTAAAGAAGTTGTTGAAGATATCGGCATATCGGTTGCCTCTTGTCATGCAATTTTCGTATGTTTTGGGAATGAAATGTGTGGAACTTGCTAATTTTAATCAAAAGAACCTTATTAGCTCAAAAGGGTTATAACTAGTAAGCCTTGGACCGCTGCGACTTTTTCGTGTTTCCAAAAGGCGTAGATTTGCCGTGATGGAGCAGATACAGGCAATCCCAAAAATTGTTTTTCAAAGGTGTTTCGAAGATTGGAAAAAGTGTTGTCACAAGAGTGTTTCCTCAAAGGAATTAACTTGAAGGGGACAAAATACACAAAATGCGCAAAATTCATCATTCAGTTTTGTTTTTGAATAATTTTTTTACTAAATAAAACAAAAAATGATTTTGTGTAATGAATCTTTATTTTGACTTTGCTCCATCTGTTTGAGTACTTAAGTTGTTTACTTCACAAGTGTTAAATACGTTAGCGGCGCAATAAGTACTCGTGTTTGCTGACAGAGGACGCTCCTGAGGGAAGTTGGTTTTAGCATCGTGTGCTGCCATCTATCAAACGACGGCAAAACAAATTTCAGACTGATTGATAGCTTAATTTGGATTTAGCAACTATTTGTGTTTCGTGATTTTCGCAAAGATGGAAAGAGAGCAAATTCGTTCGGTAAATCGTGTTTTGCTTTCGGATGGGAAAAAAATGTGAGGAGATAAAAGCAAAATTGGATGATGTTTACGGATACGCTTCGCATTCTGTGACCACAGTTAGAAATTATTTCAAAGAATTTAAACGTGTGCCAACATCCGTTTTTGATGAGGAGCGACCGGGGCAACCGGGAGACGTGGTTACCCACGAAATCATTCACAAATTTCATGACATGATTCTCGCTGATTGACGAACAAACGTGCGCGAAGTAACAGAGACCATAGGTTAGTTGACAAGCGATGGAAAATTTGTCGGCCCGATGGGTGTCGCGCTCACGGTGAACAACAAGCGGATGCGTCTGTTAACTTCAAAGTAGTGTTTGGAGCAATTTAAAAGAGATCCGAAGAAATTTTTACATCGAGTTGTCACCGTTGATGAAAACCGGATGCATCATTATCCACCAGAAACTAGGCAACAATCAAAACAATGCATTTCTCCCGGTGAATCTGCTCCACAGGAAGCGAAGACAGTCCCGTCGGTTGAAAAGGTCATTGTGACGATTTTTTAGGATGCGAATGGCGTTACCCTCATGGATTTTTTAGAAAAAAGAAGAACGATCGCGGGACAATAGGACAATACTGCATTGAGTAGTTGGACCGTTTTCACAAAAAATTGAAGGAAACACGACCGCATTTTGCGAAAAGCATTCGCCGCCAAATTGCATGAATTACTTTATAAGTTGTTGCCGCAATGTTCCCTAACATGAAGAAATGGCTTGCAGCAAAAAGAATTTAGTTCAAACGAAGAATTCATGCCTGAGACAGAGGCGTATTTTGGAGAGTTCCTATTTATTGTAGGTGCTAAAAAATGACCAGAGCGTTGGGAGAAATCTATCTTTCTAAAAGGAGACTATGTTGAAAAATAAAATTTTTTTTTTTGAAAAAATGGTTTTTTCATTTCCAACAAGGGTACTGATTGAATCCCCCTCGTATAATGCCATTTGCAAAATGTATAAGTCTTCCGTTAGGACAATTCATTGCATTTTTAAATAAAAAGTTACCTTACTTTTTCAGAACAAGTTCTAGAGAATGAAAAAATTATGTAGAAAAAATTATGTAGAAAAAGCTTGCTTCCTAAAAAATCGACGAAAAGGTAAGGAAAAAGTGAAAACAGATACCAATAAACATTTCTTTATTAATTTTTTTTTTACTTGGAGATCGAGATTATGTACGAAAAAAAGAATGTCAGTGCGGTATGGAATACGGAGGTATTCGGGACTTGCATTTTTTAAAAAGGATATGAAATATACTACGAGTTTAAGCAGAACAATTTTTTTTCTTGAATTTAACTTTTCAGCAAATATAAATATGCTTCTCGTTTTTTTGTTCATTTTTCTACAAAAAGCGATACATGAATATGTATGCCTGTCTAGTAAAAAATTGCATTGGCCTGCTTGTTTTTATTTTAATATAATGCGGCTTAAATTATGCCATATGAGACTAAAAAATGTATGAACTTCTTTCAACCACGAAATAAATTCGATTACTTTTTAAGTTTTTTTTGCTTCTAGCTTTTTTCGATATACCGTAAGTTACTTTATCAGATAAGTATGCGCTGAATTATTATTATAAGCGAAAAAACTTTATTTTGTATTTGGTTTTGTTACAAATGAAATAATTTGAAATTGAAGCATCGGAAGCCAATATCTAAAGCACATTGACGGCATATGGCCAGATTTATTGGAAAAGGTAGTAAAAAATTGTACTGATCAAATGGAACATGTATCTCGTAGTCACGGTGGACTTGTGCCGGATACCATATTTAACAAAAAAAAAAAAAAAAAAAAAATGCCATGAAATTATTAACTACGATTATAAGAAAATCGTTATAACAATGTTTATGTTTTGTAAAACCATTTTAAAGCGCTCAAGCTCTTAAAAAGCAACCAATACTTATATCCAATTTGCTGAGAAAAAATCCATTTAATGGCGTTGTGACAGCTGGTGTTTTAATTTAAAGATTCTTCCAAATATTTCTTACCCACAGCGTGAAAGCGCAAATATTTTCGCTGGCTTCATAATACATATCAAAAATTCTGAAAATGCACTATCTAAAATAAAACTTACCGCACAGAGTCATACATAAATATTAATAAAAAATTTTAACATGTATAAACACAAAAAAATCTGATATTTTCCAGAATTGTTAACATTTTAAACAAACACTGTTTACATTAACAATTATCGGCCACAGAACTTAATGCAGCCATGAAATATTTCCAAAGTAAATATTTTACATGATTCTGTGATAAATGCGAATACATATATGTGTGCACAACGCCTGGCAGCCAGTGTCACTGAATACTAGCATATATGTATGTATATATATATACATACACATATATTAATAATACACATTTCATTATGTATGTATTACAATTTTATGCATGTGTTGTTTTGTTGCCCAACTCGGGAGCCAGCCGCATTGTTTGCTTGCGGCTATGTTACTTATACGCCCCGACAAAAGGGCTGTAGCCGATAGCACGCCACGCTTTTAGCTTGGCACGCTGCCAGCCTACTATTTATGTTTTTATTGCTTCTTTTTTATGTTTAAAAATGAATTTTAAATCAGGCGTAAACTCGAAAGTGTGGAACACATTTATATGCTTATATATATGCTCACGTATATATATGTACTTATATACTTGTGCATATGTATTCAAACATTTATTTTAATAAAGTAGCCTGCCACTCGAAATGGAACGAGAAAGGTAAAATTTTACGAATTCTCAATCTGTTAAGAAATGTTGCTGCTTAAGCTGCACACTTTTGTTAACGCCAAGAAAACTGCGAAAACTTTTTTAAATTCATTTTTAGAATTTAATGCTTTAATGCTCACAAATCCATAAAGATTGTGCGTAAAAGGTACACAAAGTAGGCAATCAGAGACGGGCAGGTATAGAGTGAACAAAAAAAGTTGGACTCAGTGCTAATGCTAAAGTTTATCTGCAAATAACTTTTTTCTACTTAAGTTACAAACAATGTATGTAAAATGTATATACATATTTAAGGATACTATCCTGAACATTTTATTAAATATTTATAAAAAACAAAAATACAAGCATTTGTTATAACACATGAGAAAGTCGTTATGTCGAGCTCAGAGCTCAACTGCATTAAATCTGTATTTCACCGGGTTTTCACCAGGCTGTCAGCGTCTGTTTCAAAAAACTTCTTACACTAAAGCTCAACATAGAAGAAAATGATTATAAATTACAAAGTTACAGTCATTGGCTAGCAAATTAAGACTAATGCTTCTAGTTGAAAATTAACTGCTAAAAAATTTTGAACAGTTACCTTCAAATAAAAAAAAGTAGTATAATTTTTTAGTAGTTATGTATAGCATTAACTTACGACGTATAAAATAAAGGGTGGTCAGATTGGATGTACTTTTTTCAATAGAGTTTTTTTGACAGATGTGACACACGTGACTACTATCAAACTAAATACATACTTTTTTTTAGTATTCATGGACATTTTATCATGGAAAGACTTGCGCCTCAACAACGTATACAAATCGTACAATTGTATTACGAAAATCGACGCTCTGTGACAAATGTTAATCGCGAGCTCAGGTCAACTTATAGTGTCCACAACTGTCCTACCGATGCGGCCAATTTTTGGCTTAATGGCTACGTCAATAAGTAAAATTGCCGTATTTGGATTGAAGGGCAGCCCGAGCCATTGAAAAATAGCCATTACATTACTCAAAAACAACCATTTGGTGATGCCTTTAGGTTAGAGGTATCATCGATCTATATTTCTTCAAAGAATGTAATAGTTTGTGGCGAACGGTATCGCGCCATGATAAAGGAGCTTTTGATGCCGAAAATTGAAGCCCGTGATCTGCAAGATGGCACTACTTGTCATGAAATATTGGTTTTGCCTCGTCGTCGTTTCGGTGAGCCTCAAACCAGTGGATTGGACACCAAGATTGTGTGGTATCACACTTTTATTTGTGGAGGTGTGTAAAGTCTAAATGCTTTGTAGATAAACCAGCTTCGATTGAGGCGTTGAAAGCCAACTTAACTTAAGTTATTCACGGGATACCGACCGAAGTCCCTTAGCAAGCCATCGTTTGAAAAGGATTATCTCTAAAAAATAAATGTAATGAGCAAGGTTCTACAGAAACATAATAAAAACTGCACAACCAATTTGAATTTTCGTTGTTTTATTTCAAATTAAAGTCTGATATCTCTAAATTAATCACCCTTTATAATAAATTTTATGTTTTGTCTGTCCGCATTTATTTAATGTGACGTCCTGCTTGATCACTCTTTATGTAATTAATTATCATATTTATAAGCTTGACGTCATTTCTCCACACACATTTGCTATTATTCATTGAAATTGCTGTCGTGAGGTTTCGGTGTTGAAAAACTTTGCCTTTAAAATAGCCGATAGTAATTTTCAATGGAAATAAGATCCGAAGAACTTCCTGGCTATGGTAGTATATTCAATACTATTCAGTGAAATCAGATCATTCCCGCTTGGGATTGCCATATGACATAGAGCACTGTCCAACTTGAAGGTACATATATTATTCCTAGGGATGATTCAGGCTATCAAAATAAGATGCTAAAGCGTTTTTCCAAATTATTATGCACTAGGAAGACATCTGATTTCTCTTAAATAATAGATTGGACCTGTCCCTTCAATGCTTATACAGCTTTAGATCATATCCAGTGGTGGATGTTAAGTAGCTGAGAATATTTCTCGTCTTTCTCCTCGGCACGAATTTCTTGACTTTAGTTACTACTTCAGGACGACATTTATAACTGAAGATATTCTTAAGAATAGAAATTTGGAATTCAAAATTATCGATTACATTGAAGTATCACTTAGTCATTTTTATTTTCTTATTAATCAACAGACAGGATGTTTACAGACCATAAGATGGATAGATAAATACGAAGACCTTATGACAAGATTTTAACTTCTTAAAAGTAAACTTAGAGAAAGAAAAATCAAAGTCTAAGAAGGAAGAATAAGAATGAAATTGAGGCAGCGCCTTCCTAAAAGGAGCATTCTTTCCAAAAACACTTTTAGCAATACCCACAAGAAATAGTTCATTGCGACGGAAAATGTATAAGGGGGCATTAACATTCATTTTATGGTGCAGTTAAGGACGATCTATTGAACACGCACAAATATCAAAGACAAATAACACATCGACAAAAGAACACGCCTGGATTCTATGGACATGCGATTTATTAGTAAGCAACGAGACCGATAAGACGGAATGGGATCAACGAATTTTATCGAGCGCAAAGCAAGGCGCACAAAAGCTCTCTGAACAGATTATAATCTATTACTGCAGTTTGCCAGAAGCGGTCTCGAATTCTGCGTACAGGGAGAGAGTATAGGGACCAGAAATCGAAGTACAATTTCGACGAATAAAGGCCAACATTGCGAACAATTTAGAAATTGAGCTCGGAGTGAAAATAAACAATCAGGTATTTTAATTCACTAATTGTCTTTAGCGGCGAGTTTGCGATATAGTAAGATGCTGGAACAATATTAAAAACTTTCCCATACGGAGTATAGCCACATTTACTAATCTTAAGGAACATACTATTAAGCGCACATCATCTATAGGTATAAGTTACTCAACTCACTCTGGACAGTGGATGCATCTTCTGCTCATTTATTTTCATAATAGATTTTCAGATCATCCCCGTATAGAAGAAAATTACATGTGGAAAAACGGGTCGTAATATTATTAATGAAAAAGATAAATAGTAACGGACCTAGAACACCAGGGGACACCAGATGAAGCAACAAAAAAATAAGACGATACATTATCGATCCGGATGCGAACGGCACAGTGCCTCTTACAATACTAAGGTAAGAAATTAACCGCTTAGAAATTTGAGAGTGAAAGCCAGAACCTTAAGCTTAGCTATTGATATTAAATAAGATATCCTATCAAAAGCTTCAAAAACCTGTATGGATTGCATCCATTTGAAAACCCTTTCGAAAGGTATCCAAACAATCCTCTGTAAAGATAACTAAACTCGTTTACGTAGATCTGCCCGGAATAAACCCATGTTGATTGCGACATAACAAATGTTTAATAGCAAAGTATATTTTGTCTTTGACTATATACGCAAATATTTTCGAAACTGTAGATAGCTTGGAAATCGGCCTATAATTTTCAATATTATTTTCATTGCTGCTTTTAAGGATAGGCGGAATAAAAGTAAATTTCCAGCCATCAACGAAGACTCCAGCAGAAAGTGACATGTTGAAAATGTGCTTTAAAGGCGTAATCAACGCAGGACAACTTTTAATTAGAATAACGGACAGGCCATCAGTATCGGTATTAGTGGATAGCTTAAGCTGATTTATGCCAATAATGACAGCCTCGCCAATCAAATTTAATTTTCCGAAGTTGATTGAAGGAAATTAAATAGGATATATTCGCGAATAAAGTCAAAATCAGTATTGCCTGAAATAAAATTCGAAGAAAAAAATTTAAAAAACATATTGACATTAGCTAAGACCCCTTTAAAGAAGCCAATTAGCATATTGCAAAAACAAAATACATGTGAATATCGTTGTTGCGCTAGCGAATCCTCCTTCTTTGGATTCATCTTAGGCGTACGGGTGTAAAAATAAAGAAAAATATAAATTAATATTTGAATTTGAAAAATGTTTTTTAAATTTTTATCTAAGAAAAATTATTCACTGCAGATCTTACGGCAAAATGTTCAACCAGAGGACGCTTTAAATAACTGAATGTATGCTACAATAGGTTGGTTGGTTGGTTGGTTGAAGTGGTGATTCTTCCAGAATCCAACTAGCGCTTCCGCGCCATTTTGTTGCCACATCCTCCTTATTAAGCGAGATAGTTGTTCGAGATTCTCAAACAGCGGTTGGCCCAGGGTTAACATTCTGTCCTTCCATAGGGCAGGGCATTCACAGAGGAAATGGAAGATGGTTTCCTTTTTCTCCGGTTGTTTGCAACTGTGACAGTATGTATTGTGAGGGATACCCATTTTGGCTGCTTGTTCTCCGATAGACCAGAAGCCAGTTAGGACTGCCGTTAGTCTCCAGGCGTCCCGTCGTTTCATTCTTATTAATGCCGACGATTGCTTGAGGTTGTAGGTTTTGCATTTCGTCTGGACTTTCCACCTACAGTCTGCGATTCGGAGGTATTTTAGGGAAATTGTGCTCTTGATTGCACCTAATGGTGTGAGTACCGATTCTGCAAGAGCGTTATTCATGGCAGATCCCCCTCTTGCCAGTTCATCTGCTTTTTCGTTACCTTCAATGTTCCGATGTCCCGGGACCCAAATTAAGGTAACTTTATGGTTTTCACTCAAGATGGTGAGGCTATTCCTACTTTGTTCCATCACTTTGGAGGTTGTTGTGGCCGAACCCAGTGCCGGGATTGCAGCTTGGCTATCCGAGAGAATAGCGATATTACCCTTAAAAGAAAAATCTGCGATTAGTAACCTACAGGCTTCCCCTATTGCCAGTACTTCCGCCTGGAAGACACTGCTTGTATTAGGGAGATGCACAGATTTCTCAATTTTAAGTCTGTGAGAATATATACCAGCTCCAACACCGCAGACCATTTTACTACCATCGTATCGTATCGAAGTTGTTTAGAGAGAATCCCTTATTCCATTCTTCCTTAGTTGGAAAGAGAGTGGCAAAATTCCTATTGAAAGTTACCGTCGGGACGATGTAGTCAGTTCTCACCGAGATTAACTGAGTTTGTCGCAATAATAGACTAGCATGACCATACGTTTTTTTTCTCCAGCGACCCGCTTCATTTAACCTAAATGGACTTATGGTTGCCGTCTTCTTAATATGTAGGATTATTGGAATAACGCGTGTCAGTGCATTGAGAGCCTCTCTAGGACATGATCTGATTGCACCGACCGTTATTGCACATGCTGATCTTTGTATTCTGTCTAGTAGTTTGGTATTGTACTCTCTCCCTAGAGCCTTCCACCAAACTACCGAACCATACGATAGAATAGGTCGTATAACCGTCTTATACAGCCATAATGTATGCTTAGGTTGAAGACCCAATCTTCTTCCAAGCATGCGTTTACAGGCATATAAAGCAATTTCTGCCTTCCTTACCCGTTCTTCAACATTTAATTTCCAGCTTAGTCCAGAATTACCTCTAAGTACTTTGCGCTGGGTGATAGTGAGAGAGTTTGTCCGTTAATATTTGGTAGGGTAAAAGTTGGTACCTTATATCTGGTGGTGAAAAGCATAAACTCTGTTTTACGTGGGATTAAACCTAGGCCACAGCCTGTGGCCCAAGAGTTAAGCTCGCCTAATGCCCTTTGGATGATCCCACTGATCGTATTAGGACACAGTCCTGACGCCATTAACACCACATCATCAGCGTACGCCACCGCTTTTACCCCACCTCTATTAAGTTTTATTAAGACTTTGCTAATAACGCATAACCAGAGAAGTGGAGACAATACTCCCCCTGTGGGGTGCCTCTGTGGACCTTCTTGGTTATACTGATATTACCCATATTAGCTTTGATGATCTTGGTTTCTAGCTTAGATATGACCCAATTACTGATGCAATTGTCCACCTCTAAGTCTATCAACGCCCGTTGGATCGCATCTGTACTAACATTGTTAAAGGCGCCTTCTATATCCAAGAATGCCGCCATGGTATAATGTTTGTTCTCTATAGAGCCCTCTATTGTTCGGATTGTGCAGTAGATATACCAGAGCTCTCCAAAGAGCTTCTAAGATATATATCCAAAAGTCTTTCAAAGGTTTTTAACAGGAAAGAGGTACAATAGGTACTTCTGTTGGAAAAGAGAAGCAAAAAAAGAAAATTATTTTCAATTATATATCTTATCATATGACGCTTTTACACCCGGTTCAGAAATAATATTAGGTGCGATAAAAAGTTCTGAGAAAATTCGATGCATTCTTCAGTACCGTAAAAACCAAGGAAAATACGGCCAAAAATAGGTCGTCCCCTTTCTGTGTTAACCTCGTAACTTCATTTTTTTCGAAATTGAGATTTTTAGTGAAAAACACTCCTTAGCACTCCTGTTACGTAAAACAAAACATACAATGTACATAATGATTATAGAACTTTTTTCAGAGCGTTTCGATTTTTCTCGTATCTACATGTTCGAATTCGAAAACCTTGTACCTACTACATCGTATCAAATAAGTTATAACTTTTCATAGAAATTAAGTAACTTTAAACATTTTTAACGATTTACTGAAAATTATGATTTTGTAGATACGAGGTTAACACAGAAAGGGGACGAGGTGCTGTTTATGGACCTAATGCAGTACCAAAACAACAAATCGGTTGTTTCAACGATTCGGTTCCAATGGTCGAAAATGCCAATAAAATCATGGAATCCATGAAATCAGATCGACACTTGAGCTCTTACTCTATTGCTGAGAAAATGAAGATTAGTCAAAAGGCTGTTTGATACCATTTCTATAAGGCTGGCCTCAAGAAGAAGCCCAAGTCATGGCTCACACTCGCATTGACGAGGAAGAATTTTTTCACCAAATTGACATCTGTAATTGCTGAAATCTTGAGAAATCGATGCATTTTCGAAGCATATCATAACTGATGATAAAGGGTCACATATGGGAACAACGGCCGAGAAAGAAATTCGTCAAAGTGATCTGAGCCGACACAAAAACAATTTAAAAATAATGTGTTTGGCCGAGCTCCTCCTTCTATTTGTGGCGTGCGTCTTGATGTTGTTCCACAAATGGAGAGACTTACAGTTTTAAGCTGACTCCAAACATCACATGGTTTTTTATGAGGAGCTTTTTAATGGCAGAATACACTCGCTGAGGGGCGACCGCTATTAAAAAAAAAAAATTATTATTAGTTGTTTATACACGGATACTCGAATCTACGCAATCCCGAATGTTAGTCACGGCCCAACCCATTCGGCTACGGCGACCGCCGACCCAAATGATTAATCAACCCAAATTAATGGGCTGGAAAATTTTGCTGTGTATTAAGTACGATTGGAAGAGAATCTTTCGCTGTGAGCTGCCCCCATAGGGTCAAACACTCAATTTGGTTCACTACTGTCTACAGCTGAAACAAGCAATCATTTTGGGACTCCTGGCACCAATTGATTATCATCTTTTCAAGTATTTCCAACCTTTTTGCATTCTAAAAAATTACCATCAAGAGGAGCTTGCGAAAATGAGCGGGACAAATTTTCTACCAATCGGGACGGGAACTTTTTCAATCACGGTAATATGAAGTTGCATTCAAAATGGGCATGAGGTAATCCTAACTATGCTAATTTCGTCGTCGAAATAAAGAGAAAAAATGCAGTGGACTTTTCACTTGACAAAATATGTTTAGCGACATAGTTGAGCACATTTTTTTTCAGAAACGTTGTCTGCCCCTAAACTTTTTTGGCTTATAGTGCATATGTTTGTGTGTGTACAAGTATGCCTAGCACATATTTCATCGAGGTAGAATGGCTGGTAACTCATTTTTGTTACTTTACATTTTGACACACTGACAACTGATTCGATTACTGGCACTTCGCTTGGTCTGCGCACACACACCGCATTGTTAGTTTGGGAGTGCACCAAATGGACTGTAATACACTTTGTAGAGTACACACACATGCACAAACCAAAGAGTATGGCAACCAATGAAGTATATATGTATATTGGTGAGGGCGCCAACATTGAGGGATTCTATACATACACCCGACAAGGTCACCAAGCTGACGTCGTTACATGCAATTGCACAAGGACAAGGTTAGTCGTTTGCTTTTTTCATCTGCAGCAGTTTACGCCTTACGCATCAAGGTTTTTAGGAAGCATTGCTATCAGGTATGCTATACAAGTGCTATATTTATTAGGTAAGATAAAAAAGATAGATAGAGAAATGCCTTTGTTCGCAACAGAAATGGAGCAGAATTAACCCAGCGTACATTTTAGTGAATTGTGTAATACTTTAGAAATGTCATATTTTCATTTCTTTCAAAACTCATGTTATTAGGAGGTAGATTTCGTAGCCTCATAATTTTGAATAGTGATATATAAGGTTAACTTTGCCGATCTCCGCTGAATTCAAATAAACCAGAAATGATCCCTAATATTGGGAAGAAATTTCAAAGAGGCGTTGGCTTTAGTTGCTACTGATGTTACTACGTTTCGCAAGTTCAAGTAGATTGCTAATTTTGCACAGCTAATTATAACATAAAAAAAATCAGAGGAAAAGAAGTTTTTAAATTAAAGAGCTGTGAAAGTATTTTTGTACTATCTATAGAGTTTACCCCATAACATTTTGTTCCGCCAGACTAATTTTTCCTACTGCGGAATTGGCGCATATCATCAGCGGCATTAAATTTAGAATTTGAGTTATAACTGAAAGAACTAAATATTGGTACCGTTCCAATGTAAAAGCTACCATTTCAGCCCATTGCTTCTAAAATTCAGGATAATTGCTGCCACTATCACTGCTACTGCCACATTGAGTTCCACTATTAGTCAGCAATCTATGCTTGAGAGTGATAAGAGATATTTGGTGGTTTTTGTGTGTTATTAGAGGATGACGACTTTGGCAGTTCCGCAAGTTGTTAGAACATCCCACAGGGCGTTTAACTAAATACGATGAGCTATATCGAGATCAGTACGACACAATAACCGATAATACTTTTGAATATTTCATTCTATTCCATGTATGATATTTCCAGACACTTAAAAGATAAGGAGTCATCGTACAATTACTATTTCTTGCCGCATACAAAAAGAAAAACAACTTTCCTATAACAGCACTTATGGCCTGGTGGAAGATATATGTATATGTTTACATGAAATTGAACTTTGAACTGTTGTTGTTGTTGACACAAAAAAAAAAAAAAAACAAATGCGACTTTCAGCCATATAAATGGCTTTCGGTATACAAAATCAGAGACCGTAAATATTATAAGAAAAAGCAAACAAAAATTAGCACTCAGTAATTATTATCTCGGCACGGCCGTAGACGAATGTTTGGTACGTGTCTAATATTCGAGAGTGCATAGGTTCGAGTCTCCGTGCATGAAACACCAAAATGATAGAACAAGTTTTTTCTAATAGCGGTCGCCCCTCGGCAGGCAATGGCACACCTCCGGTGTATTCTGAAAGAGCTTCTCATAAAAAACCATTTGCCGTTCGGAGTCGGCTTAAAACTCTCTCCATTTGTGGAACAACATCAAGAGGAGGGAGAGCTCGGCCAAATGCCCAAACAGAAGTGTACGCGCCAATTATTTATTTATTTATTTTATTTAATTATTGTGTAGGTTTTAATTTTTTAAGAAACCATATAAATTTACTCTTGAGTTTTATTTTTGATCACTTATACTATATTTATTTTATGATCATTAGTGATAATCATATGCTGAGTTTTATATTTTTGGTAATAAATAAAAGTTAATTAATGATTTTTTTCTTTTTCCTTAGGAAGAAAATATTACTTCTTGGGATAACTTTAACTTAAATTTTTTGTTTTTGCTAATATTAAGAAAAAAATGTTATGCGTTTTTTATACAAATCATTTTTTGGTTTTATTTTTTTTGATCAAAACTATAACTTATTTCATTTTTATTTTTTGATTTTAATTTATTTGATGAAACCTAAAAATTTATTTTTGAGTTTTATTTTTTTTTGCCAAGCAAAAACTCAAAACACCGCATAGTTTTGCTTATACGAGTTTAGTGATAATTCATTACTCTTTTAAAACGCTTTATGCTTAGTATTGACGTTGTTGTATTGTGAATGCTACTACCATCATAAAGCAAATATCAGGAAATGAATTTTATTTTAATCATAAAATAAATATCAGGAAATGAGTTTTATTTTTTATCTTATAAACTTTCGATAGAAATTGAAGATAACTTTCAGTGATAACTTTGTTGGGAGAGAAAACAAGCATTCTGACGAACTAAAAAAATATGCCTTACTGAAGATATGAATCAATTAAGGCCCATTCAAATGCAAAAAGAACTTGTCGATTCCTTGGCATTTATACAGCAAACCATTTCGAAGGGATTGAAATTACGAAGAAATTATTCGATAACATGGGAATTTGGGTACGAAAGTTTTGTGCATATGCTAAGAAAGAAAGAAGTTCTGTGGGTGACTAGGCGTCACTGTCAGCCTCACTTCACAATTACGCTTCTCTTCGCACGTGCAGCTTACGATTATCATTTAATTTTTTTTCTGATAAAGCGAACGATTCTACGACAAATGCTATTTCTCTCGGTAAACTTACCTCATCGTATAAAATAGAAGAAGCGGTGAATTTAGCTACCAAAATGTATAGCTTTGCTTTCACAACATCGTGTTCAAGTTCGTCTAAAGGCTATAGGAGACCGCTCTTGTGGAATACGGTGACTATCGCCTTAAGGAGAGTCACCAAGAAGATATTTAGTTTAATAAAACGAATGGGATTTCGATAAGGCTATAAGGATACCCCTAAAATCTTCAAAAACTCCGCCAGAAGTGCCAACAGAGAATCCTGGAAAGGCTTCTGTGGAAACATTCAAAATAATTCTGCAGAAAATCGATTACGGAAAAAATTATCGGCTTCACCAAATTACATTCAAACGGCGACGGACCCCTTCGTGCAATGAAATGCTAGGCATCCTAATGAATAGCGTCTTTCCTGCTGAATTATAAGCGGCCTGTGACCTTCTTAATTCCCTACTCAGAAATATACCGAATATAAGGCTTGCTTCAATCTTTGTCACATGGCAAGGGAATAAACCATGGCGATAACGGTTTTTATCCCCAAATAAGGCAGGGCCTCACATGTGAAACTTAAAGTTTTTATGCCAATAAGACTCATCTCCATCTCTTGTAGGGAGGAAAATTAAATTGCCAAATATGCGCTGACATCATGTTCAGCACTGAGCCTAAGCAGCATAAGCACCTGGGTAAATATATTTGACCAGAAGAGGAAATAAAACTCAATACAATAGGAGAAATATTAAAACTTATTGGGAAAGTTGGGTTCAGAGAAATACACTGAATCCCTGAAGGGGGCACTATAAATCTTTCAAGTCTCAAATCCTAATAATAAAGAACTGTTATCGTGAAGTAGCTTTGTAAGAATAAATAATAGTAAATTTAGTAAGAATAAATAATTAAATAGTCCGCAAGCCAAAATCTATTTTTTAACCTAAAAGAGGTTTCCCAAAAATGTTTTTGATACAAATATATTTATTTAAATATATTTTATTAAATGCTTTATTCGAAAACACGATTTTCAACTAACGCGGCTATGGATTGTAACCACATAATTATGTGCATGTTTGGAAATATTCAAATGACTACTTATTCCGAAATAAACCTGGACTTTGGCTGCTCACCGCCCCCGGTTTTCCAAAGATATTGAAATTGGCTTATTTCGTGAATTGCCTGAAAAGCTAGTTAATTTTTTTTAGAAGGAATTTGAAAATTTCCCACGAGATTCACTTTGTATAGGATTTTTTTAATAAATGTTCTAATTTAAATCAAAACATTAGTTTTTAAGTAGTTCTACTAATAGTTGCGCACTGGGTATACAATAAGTTGAGTGCAAAGTCTTTTCGTTCTTGCTTTTAGCTAACTTGGAATTCTTAGACTCATTCGTATTCACATTATTTTAATGGCATTCTTCTTCAGTTGCCAATTTTAAAATAGAATGATATGTCTTAGAATAAAATAATTGCAATGCTTTTATTATTTTACTTTTGGTTTTTTTCCTCAATGCCACACTTGTATTTACAGAGATAATTTAGAACTACATATGTAGCACAAGCGTAATAAGACATGTGTCCTTATAATACTGCCGTTTTTTGAAATATGTGAAATACTATATACGTAGGTGTATGTGTAAGCACAAGCATATTATTGTGGTGGGACAATGTATTTTATCCGCCAATACCGTGAATACCTTACATAATAATATATTTGAATTACTGTGTCATATTGTCAACGCACACATAGGTACATGCGTTCTTTGCACATCCGTGATTCTTTTGTACAATTCAAGATTGAAATTTTGCTTTGTAAGATGATAATAAACTGCACTGTAAAGTAGGCTCCCAGTAGAGCGAAGAGTAAGATCTCCCTAAGCAAGATAGTATTCCTTATAATAAAATTTCGAAGCAGTAAATGAGATTTGTTGAGTTTGCACTATCTTACTAAGAATAGTAGAATACAAGATTATGTCGATTGAAGGGAGAAAAGAGCATAACTTTGCCGTGAGCGGAGATTTGCAAGTAAAAATGAAAAGTTTCGTTAGGTCAATGTAAAGAAAAAAGATAGGTGAAGAGAGAAATAAAAAAAATTTTTTTCTGAGCAAAATAAAATTTAATAAATTTCAAATATTGCGTGAGCCCAATAGCGTATAACACTGTGTATATAGAGCAATGTTTTTTGGGTAGCTTTGCATACTCTCCTTTTGTGCTGTCCGTGACGTTCACACAACTTCTACTATTGTACAACCACGTATTAAGAATAATTATATGTATAATGTCAAAATTGTAAATAAAAAAAGAAAATAAAAAGAAAATTGCAACTCGGTGCCCTTCTATTTTGCTCGTCACCCCTTCGTCAACAAGTTACGAAATGAAGCAATGCATGGTGAAAAAACATCAGAAGGTGTGGCCAACATCAGGCGGTTAACTGGCTCTCAGTGATTTTGAGGGGATCAGCTGATTTGCCGACGTAACCGGGGTCATGACAACGGTATGTTTACGACAAACTTTAGATTGTTTTGGTGATATACGAAAAAATCAACGAAACCTTCGCTAAAGTCACTTCGTTGACCAACGACTGATTGGAGGAGCGAAAGAATACGTGCGAGTTGAGCGGACAGAATTCTATTGCCTAAACTCCGATGACATGGAAGCCAAAGTTACTAAGTTACTCTCACAATTTTGTTTCGGATGGTCAAACTTTGTAATCTGTCATCTTTGGAAACAGCCAAAATCGGCCAATATAGTCACGGTCATATGCCAGATTCACTGGTAACCGAGTAGGTCCCAAATTCTCTCACTAATGCTCTCGTAATTCTCGTTGGGTGGAAAAAGGTCTTTCATCCTTGTGCAAGCAAATAAAAGATTAATTATTTGGCATAACTTTGAATCTATTGCCGGGATTTGTTATATAATATTTTGTGCACCGCTAAGGGGTAGAACTTGGTTTTTTAGTCTTCGTTAATTTTATTTTGCCTTTCAGGCAGAAGGTATCGCTATAAGGGAGGGCTTATTGCTGTTAAAGAATATACCCCTAACTAGGAAGGAGCACTTCTGAAATCATTAGAGTATGTAAAACTCTCGTAAATACAGTAGTTGAATGCCAGAAATTATTATGCGAAATATCGCAATATTTTTTAATAAATCTGAGCTGGGTGCCAGCCCATAGAAATATTATATAAAGGTAAATGCAAAGCAGTTGAGCTTGCAAGGAGATATGCAACACTAAATATAGGTACACCCAGATAATGTATGCACTAATACCGATTCCCTTAACTATGTGCAAATTATTAATAGATATATATAAACTCTGCCAATGGTGCTAAAGCACGATGAAGGCAATGGCCGTTTTGCTAATAAATAAGAAACATGATAGACATACTAAGAGGTCATTGCCTAATGGGAAGGCATGCAAATAGACTGGGGTACCAGATGATGACTTTTGCCGAACCTGTCAAGATATTGAAGAAGTGGAAACCGTGGAACACCTACTGAACACTCTACTTATACTTATACAGAAAAGCCTTCCACAGAGAGACCTTGAAGAGATCTCACAGATAGGGTTGGCAAAATTAACAAAATTCGTTAAATTTACAGCTTGATTTAGAGAATACTCAGGAGTGTAAAAGTAGAGCCTTTCACAATGGGACTATTCTGGTCTAAATGTGTCGAATGACAGCCGCTCAACCTATCCTAACCGAATTTTATTTCTGCTTGGGAAGTAAATATGTGAAGGTGGGTACAAACAAAAAACTGTTGCGTTTCGGTAATAAATATTTCTTAAAACTTTTGATTTATTTTTATTTAATAAAAACATGCCCTTTTGAAGAAGCTTTCGATGATTACAAAAAAATTCTATAGAACAGCTTTACATAAGACAAAAGTCTAAAAAAACCCTGGAAAAACTCATAAATATGAGAGAGCATGATATAACATAATATGGCATAACAAAACGTAATAGAACATAATAAACATAACATAACAGCACACTTCTGATTTATTTTTATTTAAAACAAAAAAACATGACCATTAGAAGAAGTTTTGAATGCTTTCGATGATTACAAAAAAATGCTATGGAATGCTTTGCATACACATGAAAAAACAGAATATAGCAAAGTATAGCATAATATAACATAACATGACACAACAAACATAACATAGCAGAAAGCGACGTAAATTATTGAGTAAATAAATTAAAAAAGTTTCTTAAATATAAAAGTATAACAACTTGTTACTCTTTTGGTAGATTCGTAAGGACATTATTTTGGTAGCACTCCCTTATTTCTCATTCAAGAGGTAAAGTGGGATTTTTATTTACTTTTTAATTGTTCCGTATGGAGATAAGGTGATGTTTTGCTTTGCTCTCTCGCCGCTAATTTATGAGGTAAAATGGATGTTGTTATTACATTAAATTTAGTAAAAGGAAGTATAAGTATAACTTAAACCCAGAAGTATAGGGATAAGATTAAACGCATATCTGAAAGGAAGTACCGGTGTCAGGCCCGTGCGCAGACCCTCAGATTTAGGAGGAGTTCCAACTTTTTTTGCAGTCTGATACAACTTTGTTTGTGTTTATAAATGTATGACACAGTACACGCTTAAGTCACACTTTTGGATATGATGAATCATTGATTGGTGATAAGGATATATAATAATCAGAAAAAGATTGAAATTAATTTATTATAATACTCATCAATGTTCTCATGCTTTATTCGTATATGATTTGTTTTCTCTGTACATCTTATCGATGAATGTCATTAGCTATTATCAGATTTTATAGAGGTGATTGAACATATACTATAATACATTTATTGCTATTTGGGTAAAGACAAACAAATGTTTGTACGATCAAGTCAAACAACACGATCATTCAACGTCGACTAGAATTTCGACTCTTCGTGGTGCCGAAAAACCCCTTTAAAACTCTTTGAGGATCTACTACAACTTCTCGATGTATATTCAAAGAAGCTAAACCGTTCAATCGCTCTTCAGTCATAGTCGATCTAATGAACGTCTTAATGCGACGCAGGATTTTTTTTTCATATCCATTCATGTCAAAAATTTTTTTAAAATTTCGTCTGGGGAGGGTTTGAACCCTGCAAACCCCCCGCCCGCACGGGCCTGGCCGGTGTAGTTTTCAACAAATAATCTAGACTAGACTATTTGTTACTTATATTTAAGCATGTGTCAACTTCATGTTAGGTTAATGTTTTAGAAATTCATCTCACGTGCTCCTTAAGTTATTAGAAGTTTCTTTATGCAATTTATGACATTTTTAAGGACAACTTTTTACTAATAGCTTTCATTAAATTTATTTTTATTGAATGATTTATTTTTTCTATTTTTTTATAAAAGCCTGCATAGCAAAAAAACCAAAACTAAAACTAAAGCAGTGCTAGCTTCGGAGGGTTACGAGTACAATACGATTACGAAATCTATAAAGAATTTCACTTAATTTACTCCTAAAACAGGCTTGATTTAAGGGCAGTCTAAACGAAGAAGCGGAAGAGACTATTTTTCTTGCTTTATCTAGACGAAGATGCGCCATTCTCGGCATACAAATCTTTAATGAAATGAAAGATCTTAACACTGCGAAAATCAGCTACCTTCTAAAGTTTTATATCAATTCATATTGGTTTCAGGAGAGATCGTGGCAACTTCCCCTTGCCACATCACAATGGGCTATGAGCCTGAGTATGTCCCATATTAGATAATCACAACAATTTAACCTAACCATTGCCCACTAAGCAACCGTACGGTGAAACTTAAAATACTCAGCGCATCTTTTGCGGTAGCGGTCTGGAGGATGAGGAGAAACCATCTTATCATCTACTTTTCAGCTGCACTGCTTTCGCGAGACTAAGACTAATCATTGTTTGGATGTCGCACTTGCCTATCTCTCTTCTCTGTTCCTCTTCCTCCCTTCAATGGTAGGACGGTGGACGAATTTCAAAATCACGATTAATACTTGAGACCAGCTATCTCAACTTTACCTTACCTGGTTGCGCTAAACAAACCAATTATTTTATTTGGAACAGCTGTAAGTAGCCCAGTACATCCAGTATTTCTTTGTTTTTTAAGCTATCGGTGGTTATTTGTAATACTGCGAAGTTAGTAAATTTCCACACTCATTCAAGTTTGCAGACGCCATTGAAACAGTTTGCGTTTGTGTTGATTACTGGTTCGGTATCTACTGTGAACATCGGATGATGATTTCTAACAACGGTAGCCTTTCGGCGGGTAAAGACACAACTTTGAGAGCCTTTCTGCATTGAAATAACTTCCCATTAAAAAACATTTGCCATTCAGGGTCGGTATAAAACTGAAGTTCACTCCATTTGTAATACAACAGCATGCCTCACAATTCAAATGAAACTCAACAAAACACCTAACATAGCATACATGCGCCAATTATATATGTACATATGTTATTATATAATACATTTTAAATGAGGTAAATGTGTATTTTTATTTATGTATGCATACATACAAGCACACTGGTCCTTTTATAAATTCAAACTTTTTTACGCCCGTACTTTTCAATTTATTTAAAGCACAAACTTAAAGCGTAAAATCCCGCAAAAAGGCACAAAACAGACTTGAACAAAGCACTAAATTTATCCGAGTATAAATATATTGTATCGATTTTCAATGAGATAATATTTATTTCATGTCATACACATACTATTGTACACAAATACCTATACATTTGCACGCTCATGTAAGCGCACGGAGCTGATAATAACGGAAAAGTGCAAAGCGCCGACAAAGATTGAAACAACACTGGAAGCAAATACTTGCGGTCGCATGCAATAAAAGCCTAAGTCGATAAATGTACTCTCCAGAAAAGCACTTCTTATGTATGTATATTATAAAAAAGACATTGAGTTTTTATTGAAAAAATATTTAAAAATATTTCTTTGAAAGTAAGCTCCCTCAAGAAAAATCGTATCAGTTGCACAGTGCCTCCTATAACACTGTTCCTTCCATGTTTATAAGTTAAGTCGGTGGCCAACATAATGCAGTCGAAGATCGCTGAAATTATTAAATGCGCTAAACGTATAAAACAAATTTTTGGTTGTAGTAAAAAGGCATAGCTTTATGTGTGCGGGACTCCAATCAGACGTCCCAAGTATATTGGACTTTGTAGAGTTTAGTATAATAAGACAAAACAGGGTTCCAGGATACTCCGGTATTCAAGGAACGAAATTGCCGATGAATTGGCCACCCGTGCATTAGCGGTTTCCCCACAAGGGCCAGAGCCAATAATTGGAATCAGTTCCGCAGGAATCATGAATTGGATCAGCGATTATGTAGGCAATCTACATAAAGAGCGATGGTCCGGTCTAGAATGGTGCAGAACTGCAAAGTGTTTTGTGACATGTCCGAACAGAAAACTGTCTACTAAAACTTGAAAGGAAAGACATTCGGTTGACGGTCGGTATTATTACAGGGCACAACCCATGGGGTCAGCATATGACCACCATTGGAATCATTGAGGACCCAATGTGCCTGTCTTGCTTGAAGGAGGCGGATAACACTGAGAACTTTCACTGTAAGTGTCCTGCCTTTGTTAGAGCAAGACTACGAGTTTTGGGTTGCGATGTCGTGAGATTGATTAATATTCGTTCTCTGAAACTGGAGGATATTTACAGATTTGCCAAAGAATCTGGAAAGTTCTCCAGGACTACCTTTATCTCCGTCTCTATTCTTTCCAATCTCTTTCTCAGATACTCTTCTCCTTTCCTCCTTGACTTTCTACCCACTTTCCAGAGCTCTAATTGCAATGGGCTTTTTAGCCTGAGAGTTTTAGGACCCACCAAATCTCTTGGTGCTCCTTGGCTTGACCAATTCAAATTTCACTTTCTGTATAATAAGAAGTAGACTGAAAAAATTTTAAATATTTTAAGATTTAATAACGTTTAATTTGGTAGAGAGTTCTTTAAAGTGAAATATATTTTGCTCATTTTAATATTTTTATAATTTTTTTTATTGTTTGGGATAAAATATATGAAGAAAAAATATGTTTTTTTAGTTTCAAATTTTTGTGAAAAATAATTGTTTGTTATTTTTGAAAAATACCCAAATGTAAATAAAAAGATCTTTTTGGAAAAAAATTTTAGTTATTTATTAAAAATGTTTAAGAAAAATTGATTTGGTTTTAGTTTTTGAGAAAAAATTTTTTGTTTCTAATTTTTGAGAAAAAAAAATAATTTTTATCATTTTTGAAGAACACCCCAATGCAGTTTTTTTTTCTTTTTAGGCGAAGGTTTTACTTTTCCAATTAAATTCAAATACCTAATCAGTGAAAAATACTATAGCGCCTCGGCAGATTACTATTTTGCACTCATACATACGTACAGCAAGTATTTGACTATAACTCGAAAAATTATGGCTAAAAACAATTTTTCGCTAAAACTTCGAACAAAACAGATTAAATATTTTTCAAAAGAAAAAAAAATTTAATATATTTTAACATAAAAAAATAGAAAGAAATTATATAAATGTTAAACCGAACTGAAAATATTTCAATTTAAAGAACTATGTACCAAATCTCAAAATGATTAAAATAGTTTCAGTCTACTTCTTATCATACTCAACTTAATTCATTTTCCAAAAAATAATGAATTAAACAAAAATTATTTTTTCTCAAAAAAAAATTTTAAAAGGATGCGAAGATATTTCATCTTAAAAGCTCTTTGAAAAGTTCCAGCATTAAATAAATCTCAAAATTATTAACCTTTTTTTAAAATCGTTTCAGTTTATATTTTATTATACTAAAGCCTACATGTAAAACAGTTTTCAAAAAGAAGATTGTCGAGAATGTTAAAAGTATTTGGGTTAATTGACTTGGGAGTAACAATTGGCAATAACCGAACTTGGGTTTTTTGAAAATGAGGTGCTACAGAAAAATTGCTCTTGAAAACGTGGATTTCTATTGTCAGGGAAAACATTTTCTTATATAAGGGAAAAAATTAAGGCCTGTAATTCATTATTAGACCAACAACAACGTTTTCTCTTTTGGAATATCACAACAATAGAACGTAGAAAAGAACAAGGAAAGGACAAACTAT
Source organism: Anastrepha fraterculus (assembly GCA_037575425.1). Classification (NCBI taxonomy): domain Eukaryota; kingdom Metazoa; phylum Arthropoda; class Insecta; order Diptera; family Tephritidae; genus Anastrepha; species Anastrepha fraterculus. The sequence goes on along the minus strand of JAYXIM010012531.1, from coordinate 52,442 downwards.
GTTGCACAGCCGACATAAAGTTGGATTTAGAAGCACACGGCGATAGTGCGAGTGGAACAGCTTTCATCATATCATTTTTTGCTGACATCCGGATAGGAACGGCAAAAGAAAAACAAAACAAATCAGCTGGTCTACCCATACCAGCTTTGGAAGAAATAGTTCAGTTGTGCAAAATTTGTTGTTCGTTTGAACATATGTATATTTGAAAAGTACAAAGATTTTTTTTTTAATTAAAATATCTCATAACATTTGTTTGGCACGGGCATTTGCAGAACGCGGCATGGCTGGAGTTTCTCAATGGTGGTGAAAGATGCGGGTTGCAAATATTTTCTGAAACAAAAATTTTAATAGAACTAGAATCTATATATATAAAAAGAAGTTACATTTCCTTGGTAATCTTATAACTCAAGAACGGGCTCACCTATCCACACCAAATTTTTAGGCTTTGTTTGGACTATTCAGTAGATGGTTTGTGTTTTAAAATTTGAAGAATCGGATACCAGGGTCTCGAGAAATAGGCCAAAACGTGAACCCGGGTAACCCTAGGATGTGTTTGTACAATATGGGTAGCAAATGGAAGCTGTTGATGATTCTATAGTATAGAGTATTTTTGATGCCGCTCCGTGACTAGGGTCTCGAGATATCGGCCAAAATGTGGACCCCGATAACTTAAGGATGTGTTCGTACAATATGGGTAGCAAATGGGAGCTGTTGATGATTTCTATAGTATTTTTTCATACCGTTCCGTGACTAGGGTCTCGAGATATAATCCAAAACGTGGACCCGGGTAACCCTAGGATGTGTTTGTACAATATGGGTAGCAAATGGAAGCTGCTGATGATTCTATAGTATAGAGTATTTTTAATGCCCCTCCGTAACTAGGGTCTCGAGATATCGCCCAAAATGTGGACCCCGATAACTTAAGGATGTGTTCGTACAATATGGGTATCAAATGGAAGCTGTTGATGATTTCTATAGTATAGAGTATTTTTCATACCGTTCCGTGACTAGGGTCTCGAGATATAATCCAAAACGTGGACCCGGGTAATAATAGGATGTGTTTGTACAATATGGGTAGCAAATGGAAGCTGCTGATGATTCTATAGTATAGAGTATTTTTAATGCCCCTCCGTAACTAGGGTCTCGAGATATAGACAAAAACGTGGACCTGGATAACAATAGGATGTGTTTGAATCACATGAGTATCCATTTCGGCAAAAATGTAAAGCAATAATGGATTTAATTGTGAAATTATATGTATTTGGGGAGGGCGTTGCCATATGTACTCCATCGAATGGCAGAAAAGGGGGAGCAGCCGTTCCTGAGTTATGATATTTTATGTGAGTAATGGTTTCCTCTCATACGAAATGCCTGTATGGGGAAAACAGTAACAAATACACAGCCGCTTATGAGCGTTTCTGTTGTACTGTTGTGGTTGTAAGTGTATTATGTTAATATTAATTTTGGGCGAAAATATAATAAAAACTGGAGCATTCAAGGAACTGGAAAAACATTTTTAACTTTATTTATTTTAGCATAATTTATTTAGCATAAAAAATTGAAATGGAAATTAAATAATCAAAGTTTAATTACAAGTTTTTATCGGCTCTTTCACCTTACCTGTATATAGGTGACCACCAAATCAAATTTTAAAAAAGTACAGAAAAGGCTATTGTGACATTTTTAGAAAGTATGTTGAATGAAAAAAATCAACTAATTCAACTGTTTAAACATTTTACGAGTTCTATAAAGAAAACTTAATATGAAAAATTTTTTGCGATATAAAAAAAACATTTTATGTATGGTGGTGCGAAGCCCACTGGGGAATGCTAGTTTTTTATATATTTTCTTATGAGTGATCTAAAAACACAGAAGAAATTTGAACTTTTTGGAAATTTTATATATTGCTTTTTTGTTATTGTACAAATCGTAAAAAATATTTCAAGGCTGGTGTTTCAAACAAAAGAGAATTCAGCACTGAAGTAAGCAGTGAAGTAAGATATAATTCTTCGAAAAGTCGAAAAAACAAGTTTCAAAATAATTTTCTAACTACCGGACGCCCGTCCGCTTTTGGCTTTTTTTTATCTGCCGAAGCATTGAGAATCTGGAAATCCTACGTAGAATCTCTTTTGCCAACAAGCGCTACTTTGGATTAAGTAGGTAAATGAGTCGTAAAGTCCTCTCTCGTCGAACAAACCTAACACTCAACAAGGCTCTAATCATATCCGTCCTAACGTATGGCGCAGAAGCGTGGACGATGACAATATCCGATAAGGTGTCCCTTAGAGTGTTTGAGAGAAAGATTCAGCAGCGAACAAAGATCAAGCGGGTACGCTATTTTCTTTCAGGGCAACTAAGTTCTAGGGAGGCTTTGGGCAAATTTGGCCGATTTTTGTTTTCAACCCTATAATTTATTTCTTTACATATTTGAAAGGTTGACGCTTCTCTTCAGAATTGACGTTCAGAATTTGCCGTTATCAGCTGTCAAATCATAATTATCGATATATGACGTTAAAAAAACTAGAAACACTGACGCTGAAAACCCCGATATGACTCAATTTTGTTAAGTCGATTTAATCGTTTATTGCTTGTAACCACAGCAGTATCCTATATTTTATGCATACACATACCCCTATCCCAACTCTTTTCAATTTCGCATTATGCTGCGTGCAATACGCTGAATGAATAAGAAATTCTTGATATTGCTAACAGTATAAATATTTGTAAATAAATATGAGACATATTTACAATACATACACATGCACTTTGTGCATGACTTTAATCGGTTGAGCAATTGAAAAACTTGGCAAATAAATGTGACCAGAAAGAGTCAACAAATCGGAGATGACACCGGAGGTGGTTTAGAGTGAATGTACAAATACGATTGAATCTTAATTGTTAGTAAACAAGTGATAAAATAAATAGTGATTTAGAGTTTAGCTCAGCAACTAATTGAAAAACAAATGTTGCAGCTCACTGTTATAAACTTACAGATGTAAATGCACTTATGAAGTCAAATCAAACTTATTTGGCTTACAATTTTTAGTTAAGAACTTTTATTAGTTAAGAACTACTATTAGAGTTTAAGGGGTCCCGGTGGTCTAGAGCTCGAAAATTTAGGGTATTTTCAGGAATTTGGTTTTACAATACAAAATATTAAAAACGATATTTAAATTTTTTCGGCTTTTATTTAACTTCTTTTACATACAAAAAAATTTTTTTTTTCATTTTATTAATTTAAAAAATGGTTTTGTCCATTTTGGCTCTTCTATTTATCTGAAACACAAAAACCAAAAAAATGTTTATTCAGTATGACTGTAGCTAAGTTTTAGCAATCACACAATTTCCTATCAATTACCATAAGTAGGAAGATTTGAAAACATTGATTAACATATATTCGGCCATCAGCTTTTCTAAACAAACCATTTTCTTTCAAACATTAGGATGCAGCTTTTCTGCGTTATAATAGTATAAGCTTGATTTGATTAGATTAAATTCCCTAGGGAATCCTAATAGAGTGGCCCCAAAAGACACATTTGACAGTTAAGTAAAGCAGTCATCCATTCTGCTATTTACTATCATATTAAAGACACAGTGCTGGGGCGAAAAGGGATGAGTACAAGAGGTTAGAAACAAAGCATATATTCGAACATGAATTACGGATGCCAAATCGACGTGAGCTGATAATAAAATTTCATGACGTTGCAAATATCCACGCTTGATAACTCTTGTGGCGTTCGTGAGAGCTATGTAGTCTGAGTCTTAGCCTCGCAAAAATTAAGCACCTGATGAGTGCTGAGTTAATTTCACTTCATTATACTCCAAGAAGCTACTAGAAAAGGAGCTCCAAGTTATGTTGAGCCACCCAAAATGGATTCCCACTGAAAAGTGTGAGATTAAGAACACCAGAACTCACAATAGATGTGGCTTTGTTAGTCTCGTTTCTCCAATCCATCCAATTTTGCATCATTTATGAACGGACTCGCCGAATTTGCTTCCAAATGTTACATAACGTCGAATGATGCTTTGAGGAAACATAGGTAGAGATCCATTAGATCCGACGTCTATGTACACTGGTCAATTAAAGCAGGAATGAACTCGAAAGAAACTACGGAATATATGAAGTGTTTAACGTTAGAGATAAAAACTCGTTAGAAGAAAATTTAAATTTCCACAGTTATATGTACATAAATATTAAATTAAAATAAAAAAATTAAAAAATTTGATAAAATGGCGCGGTTTTGAATTTGACACTCAAAAAATCGGGTTTTTTTTTAGTTTTTTAATAAAAAAAAACGAAACTATTGAAATAATAATATATTATTTTAGTACGAACAATAGCTATTGGTGTTGTGAACAACATATAAAAATTTCAGACGATTCGGTTGAATTAGCTTTTGCAATTTTGCAACATGATTTTAACCATTTCAAATATTTCAAAATACACATTTTGTACTATTAAAGATGTACGTATTAGCTTCATCTCGCTAGAATCATTTTCGTACATATTTGTGTGCCAGTCATTCAGTTAACTTTCGAAGACTGAAAATGTATGACTCAGATATTCGTAAAACCTTGCACCAACATTCATAAGAACTTTTTACATTACATGAAATAATTCTACGTGTGCTATAATGGACTTTGCATTCACTACCTTTCTGTAATTAACGTTCAAAAAATCTTCGGAGTCTTTGAAATACTCGACATCTGAAAAATTCAAATCATTCGTATTACATTTTTGTTAAAAAAGAAATTTTTATTGTAGCACTAAAAAAATTTTCGGTTATATATTTATTTGGCTCGTTTAATAACTATTTTGAAATTTTTTGCAAACCATGAGTCGTTGTTGTATGCGACCTGGACGCATTACCGGTAATGGATACCTAAATTTTTTACGCGAATTCCGCACGAAAAACTGTGGCATGACGGCGGTGCAAACAGTGATTCAAGGTGCGAAGGCATGGAATCGACTATCGTGCAAGCAGAAGGCCAAGTATCGTGCAATGGTGAGTAAAATAATCTAATTCCGGGATGCCTATATATATTATCATATAATTGCATGTGCATGTGCATGTACATATGTAAATAGGGCTGCAAGAGTGCGCGACGTAAGAGGAAGCGTCGTAGTTGTCGACCAAAAAGACGTAGGCGTGCCGGCTGTCGAAAGAAGCGCCGGCCAAGGCGTCGTGGCTGTCGGCCAAAAAAACGTAGGCGTTCCGGCTGTCGAAAGAAGCGCCGGCCAAAGCGTCGTCGAAGCTGTCGTCGTCGTTCTCGCCCCCGTCGCAAGAGCGGAGGCTGCCGAAAGCGCAAGCGTTGCATGAAACCCGGCCCAGTGACGGCAAATGCATATTTGAACTTCCTACGCTCCTTCAGACGTAAACACTGTGGACTCACGCCACGAGAAGCTGTAAAGAAGGGCGCGCGAAAGTGGTGTTCATTGTCGCCCGAAGCAAAACGACGCTACATGCGACAGGTTTGTATAAAGCTCTCTGGAGCTCTTAGTAATAAAATGGTGAACTTTTTTTCGATCTTTCAAAATAATGTCATGCTTTTTTTTATTTTTTGGCAGGCCTGCAAAATGACAAAGAGCAGACGTAAAAGGAGAAGTGGTCTGTGTCGATCATTCCGTAAAAAGAGGCGTTGTTGAGTGCTTCTATGCACCCTCTATCAAAAATGTTTGTAATATAAATTGTGAATGTGAATCTGTTTATTTTTTAATAAAACCGAGAGTGCGTAGAAAATGGATAGACTAATTAATACTATTGTGCTGGAAGTCTCATATGAATCACATATTGGCTTAAAATACTTACATTTATTTTTCATAATGGTTTTCAAGAAGATAATCTCAACTTTCTCCAAATGAATAGAAAAAATGTGTTCGAACAGAAAACTTTTTTTATGACTGATAATTCAGCAATAAATTATGTGTCTTATGATGCTGATGGAGGCAAGATTCTTGCCAATTCAAAACATATTCCAATACGCAATGATTTCATTTCTTTATATGTGATGCCTGCGATCTCTATTATGATCTATTGGAGTTCTCTGATAGATTTCGGCACTCCAATAGTTTTATTCCCTATCACCAATGGATTCAGAATCACATCACCTAAGTTTGTGCGTCTTCACCTTGCGAGAGTTCCATATTCCCAGAGAATGCGCCATAATGTGCCGTATGGAATACAATGATAGTTCGTAAGTCTTCTTTACCCAGGTTTAAAGTCCTACTTAATGTTCTCCTAGGAGAAAGGATAAACTATTTTGTTAACCTCTGTCCTAGACTTGCCATCCAATGAAGTCTAAATTCCGTGTCTTTCCAGTCTTTAATAACTTTTTTTATATGGGCTTGGGTAAGCCCACAAAAGGGATCCGTCCCATGGAATTTTTGCTTGATCAACCGTTTAATTTTGGTAAATAGTTTTTCTGTTCCTTGCCGTCATTATCTTCACGTCCTAGTACCCAGCCCAGCAAGATGATGCTCCTCGCTCCTAGGGTATTAAGGGGAGTGAAGCGTACATTAACGAGTTTATATATACATACATATATGCATATAGTGATCCATACTTTGCTGCGGATACATACTTTGCTGGGTGTTTGACAGAGCTCCTTCTCCAACTTTTGGCGTCCCTCCAAATGTTGTCCCGCAAAACGGGAAGTCTACCGTTTTTTTAAGGCTGATGGTATTTTATTAGAAGTTTCTTTGTGGAAAAAATGCACACTATTCATCATTTGGTGTTTCATGAACACGGTGAGCTTCGAACTTGGGCTCTATCAAGTGGAGGTTACGCAAAAATTATTCGATAGCGGCGGTCGTCATTTCAAAGCATGCATTGGGCTATTACTGTTGAGTTAGTCATATACTGTGAATTTGGTGCATAAGTATGAGCATTAACAAGTTAAATGATATTGTCAAAAAACAAAAAACAAACGTTGTTGGCTGAAATATATTGAACATTATGTAAATTAATACATACTAGAAATGAAGTTTCAAAGCAAACCAAACAAAATTTATAAAATCGAACAATTTTGGTATCTCGAACAAGGCTGCATTTAATTAGCTCGAGCTATCACGAGTGCACTATAGTTTAATATTATTAAGGAAGAGACTCCGTATTGACTCTCAGCAATGTTAACACTCTTTTTCTCGATAACTGCAAGTAAAAACGTAAGATTTCAGACTAAGGCACTCAAGCATGCAGTTTGTGCTCCATGGTATATTAGGACGCAAGATCTAGAACGTGACCTCAATATTGATTCGGTTACGGCAACCATAAAGAAATTTGCAAAGTCGCACGCTGAGCGACTAAGCAAGCATGTGAACAATGAAGCCTTGATTCTTAACGATAATACAAAATGGAAACGAAGGCTCAAACGTAAAAAACCTCTGGATTTAAACTAATTAATAAATAAAAATCAGTTAAAAGTATGAATTGTATTTTGCTGAGGATTAACTTAAATTATTTGTTGTAACAAAACTCCACACAAATTGCTCGTTAGTATATATATGTAATGTTATACTAGTTGCAATGAAAATACTAATAATAAAAAAAAAAAAAGTAAAAACGTGAATGTCCTGAGGAAATTCAACTGTTTTTATTCAACGTCTACTACTGACGGAACAATGAGCTGTATGAGTTTTACGGCGACATAGACAAAGTGCAGCGAATAAAGATCCTGAGGCTTCGCTTGCTAGGTTATGGCGTCCGAATGGACAAAAACGCTCCGGTTCTGGAAGTATGCAATGCGCTACCAACTGGTGGTAGCAAGGGAAGAAGAAGGCCTCTTTTCAGTACGCACGAGAGAGAAACGACTGTCGCGCTTCGCTAAACTAGACCAAAACGCTGAAGCGGCTATCGCGACAATCCAAAAGAAGAAGATGTGCAATCAATAGAACTAAGTTTTGATTATAACATCATTCAAATACCCTACACGGCTCCTCCTGCAGAAAAAAATCAGATTAAGTCAATTTTTGAGCACTTTCTCCATAAAGAAGAAGTAGTCCAATTGTATTAAATTGCATGCTCTCGGAGAACATTCAATGTCACAATTGCATGAAGTAAAATAATAGTCAAACGACTGATTCTTTTACGCGCTGTGTGGCACCTAGACCCGTCCAGTTGAAACCAGATATTAATATCAATAACTCTCAATGTTGGCAAGAATAAATCGGTTCTCATGGATCTATACCGCTCTACATTGATGGCTGAAGCGTCATGGCGGAATCATATCCCGTTTAGTGAAAAACCCTTTAAATTTGTAGTTGTATACCAAAGTAGCTAAAGTCGTCTTAAAATAGAAATAAAATTGTTTTCTTATTGGCGTATTGGTCATAGTAACATATAGAACATAAACGGAAGGTCAGACTACGTTATTCCACAAGTATGCTTTGGCAAGGTCTGGTTTGTAAAAGAACATAATGGTTGCAGAAAGGTTTAGAATCCGATTACCGCGCAAACAATTTCTTTACACAGGGATACAAAATGATGGAAGGAATAGGAGCGTCTGTCTTTTGCCCGCAATTTGAGCTCCAAAAGTTTTTCATGCTTCCTAATCACTGTAGCATATTTCAAGCTGCGATCTATACTGCAACCAAAGCAGCTGAATTAGTATTGGAATTTACTTCCCTCAACACTCGCACATACACCTTCATCGATAGTCAAGCTGCTATTCAAGCATTAATGGCTGTAATGGATAGCTCGAAATGCGTGCAACACTGTAGATGAAAAATGGACCAGTTCTGCGAGAATAGATTTATTACGTACCAGGCCACAAGGGAATAGCGGGAAATCAGGGAGCGGACGAGCTTGCTAAGGCAGGCACCTATTTGCCTTGGATGAGTACGTCGAATATATATCACTCTCAGCTTTGAAGATGAAACTAGACGAGTAATTAACTCTACTCACAGTCTATATAGGAGGCCTCGACCTTCTTGACAGGATTGCCAAAATAATGCTACGAGCTTGCACTACGAAAACAACCAGCTTTATTTTATCACGCCTAAAGAAGGAATGTAAAATATTGATTGACTAGTAATAACGGGGCATTGTCTCCATATCACTCAGCTAAAATGGGATTTGTACAGAACGTCGCGTGCGATTTATGCGAAGAAGAAAGGGTTACGTTAGAACACTCCCTTTGCCATTGCCCTGATCTAAGCAGAACTGGTTGCAACTGCCTGGGACCGGTATATGTACTTTTCATCTCTGAAGGATATTGCTGCCAAAAGTTTAAACTGTTTATTAAAACTCGCCAAGGCATGCATCACGAACTATGTTTAACACGTTCCCTGTCCCAATACAAAAATGCAAAATTGACCGACAAGTCCAATATTTCACAACGTAAACATGTCATATAATCGGTTCTCGTCAATATTACGTTGCTGGCACTTTGCTGATAATGAAGCTCCAAGGGATCAAAACGAACGTCTATACAATATAAAATCACTTTTGGACCTTGTTATCAATAACTGGAAGAACTTACTAACACCTGGTGAATGTATCGTCATTGACGAGTCGATGATGCCGTTTAGAGGCAGGATATCTTTTCGTCAATACAACCCATCAAAAGCTCATAAATATGGCTTGAAAATCTATAAACTGTGCACAGAAGAGGGTTTTGTCTGGAATTATGATATTTACATAGGGCGTGACCCCGAGATTGCTGATTTGGATAAGCCTGGGAGTGTCGCAATAATAAATAATTAAAAATAATTTGTGATTTCTGCGTAAAATAAAAATATTTTTTCGTATGTCCCGGCGTTTTTCTTTACTTTATTATCGTACCAGCACGTCCAGTGCAGAAACTGTACAGTTCCGTTACGCCAGTTGAATAATTTGCTTCAGAAGTTTTATATACCTCCTGACACACATATGGCTCAGGAACGTATCAGTGCTTATCAGGCGCACGTTTCCTGAACCATATGTGGCTCAGCGGACAGGGAACGTGTTAACACGACTCCAACAACATTGGGAACACTACGAACACTTGTGACCTATGTGAGATCTATTCAGATTAGCCAGATATACCTAACATACGGCGTTTTAAATGCTTAGCCATTCGCATTACTTTTTAATTTTGTATTATTTCTTTAGATTTATAGAGAAAAATAATGTTAAGGGTTGTTTACTGCACCAAGCTAGCATAACAATTCACCTTCTATCTTTGGTGCACACTTTTCAGGCACATTCGTTTCAACTTAAGTTACTATGCCATACTATGTCATACACGTACATAAGTTCATTTCGCTGATGTGTGTCCATGATAATTGCAAATGCCTCGTTGCTAGTCTATTTGCTATTAGTTGTGAACTGTCTGATGCATATTTTTACTTCGTTTTCTTCTTGACTGGCGCGATAAGTGCTTACGCGATTTTGGCCGAGTTTAACAAAGTACGCCAGTCGTTGCTTTCTTGTGGTAAACGGCGGCGCCAGTTGGAAAGACCAAGTAAATCCAAGTCCTTGTACACCTGATCTTTCCAACATAGGCCTTCCTGTTCCTCTGCTACCACCATCTATTAATTTCAGTACCGGGGCGTTTGTATCCACACAATTAGCGTTGCATGAGTAAATCAATTATTTTAGTTTAATTATGCTTCAACTACTAGTTTTAGATAAAATATTTTGTTTTTATGCCAATTATTTCCAACTTACACAGTATTTAAATCGTAAATTATGTATATAAACACCCTTTTTGGGTGTTTAGCCGAGCTCCTCCTCTTATTTGTGGCGTGCGTGTTGATGTTCTTCCACAAATGGGGGGATCTACAGCTTTTAGCCGACACCAAACGGCAGATATTTTTTATGCGGAACTATTTTGGTGTTTCACGGAGACTCGCCCTTACGTTTCCGAATGGTGGCCACGCACTAACCCATTTAGCTTCGGCGGTCGCCGTATAGTGAAATAATAGTATGGGAAAAAATCAATGAGTGGGCGCCTATGCTGCATCAATGATAGCTTTGACTACAAGTAATTTTAACCTAAATGTTAGTTTAACGCGGCTCAATACTTCCGTCTATCTGATAACACATGCTTCAATTATCAATTTACCTTTAGCTGCTTACACGAAATGCTTGAAAAGCAATGACGCAGGTACTCGAAATTCCATGACTAAAACATTAAAATCGCATAATATTTGTCTAATATCAAATTAGCGTAAATCAAAAACAAAAAGGTATTTAAGCAGCTTAGTCAGTTGCGAGTACGATGTATGCCACACGCATATATTTTCATATGTATGTTTGTATATGAGTCCACATATGCGTAATAAGGATGTACTTTGAAGTGCCGAAATTATTTGCCAACAATCCCGGGATTTTTCGGATTCGTAACTTTTTATGAAACGCATGAAATGGCAATGCCTTTTTATGTCAAAACAAAAGCTGCACTGACTTTAACTTCTCAGAAAATTTGGAGAGGTTTGGAATTTTTTTTTTTACGTTGTCTTTTTAATATAGGCAATGCAAAAAGTTTCTCCGACTTACTTGATTTTTCATTTAAACTTAAATTAATATTTAAAAATAATTGCACGCGATTACAGAATATAAGAAGTTTCAACCACTAAATATATTTTTTACTTCTTCACTTCTTTGCATCTATCTTTTTTTCGGCATACCTCAAGTTACTTTATGCTATGCTATAGTTAAGTTATGCTAAACTTTAGCAAGCCCTATCGGGGCCTAAAACCTATTTATTTATTATCTATAATGTAGCAGGAGGCTTCTCCAAAAATATTGATGACATTTTTTCTAGTTAAGTCGTTGCAAATCCCGAAATAACAATAACGAGATCCCGAGAGTATCAGGATCGTGAAAATCAAAAAAATGTACATCCCTAGTGTGTTGCGAGCCGCTCATCGCAAAGTCAAGCATATATCATAGTTTTTGATTTTTGCACGGCTCCCAGCGCAGAATAAATGAAAGTCAAGCTACGGTCATTTAATACATATATAGCAATGGTGCAACGCACACCGAAGTATGAATGTATTTCATATGCATTTGTAGGAGGCATATGAAAGCCATCATCTAAACAGGTACAACCAATTTAATCTCAACGATGCTACTAAGCAAGTCTAAAAAGCAAGCAAACACTTTCATGCTGGCGAATTTGTAGAGAAGCATGATGGGGTCTATTAAGCTTCAACACTTAAAACATAAAGCAGGGTATCCAGCAAGACCGCCTATTTTGAAATTTTTAAACTAGAATAATTACTAAAGATTAATACCTACCACAGGAGAATGAGACACTGCGACTTAGAAGACTTATTTTATCCTGATAGCTGAAAAGTCCCGAGCCTATCACATATATGGCAATAGTTTTACTACATTCACCTATTATTCAGTTAGTACCTACTAACCTTAAAAAGACCTGTTAAAATTTTATGATACTCTATTCGTTAGTTCGTGAGTTATTGTGCTAAGAGTGACGCTACTTCTGATATTTTCAAAACAATGCATCAAAAAGAATTTTGTGTTTTAATTTTACATTGCTTCTTGATGGGAAAAATATCGTTCAAGCAATGGCTTGAGAAGTGTTATGGAGGCTCCGCTCCATCAAAAACAACAATAAAACGATTGTTTGCTGACTACGAACGTGGTCGTAGAGGCTCGGATTATGCACAATGCAGTGGACGCCCGAATGACGCAGTGAAAACATCAAATAAATCCACAAAATCATTTCGAATGATCAAAAAATTGCGTGAGTTAGCTCATATCGTAGAGATATCAAAAGAGCGTGTTGGCTTTAAATTGCATGAGCATTTGACTACGAGAAAGCTCTCTTCAAAGTGGGTGCCACGTTTACTCACTGTTGGCCAAAAGCAAGAACGTGTTGATGTGTTTGAGCAGTGTTTGTCCACGTTTAAACGTAATAAACCGGAATTTTTGCGTCGATATGTAACAATGGATGAAGCATGTATCCATCACTTCATTCCGGAATAAAAACGATAGTCATCTGAATAGAAATCAATTGGCTAACCTCGTTCAAAGCACCCGAAAGCACAACAATCGGCTGAAAAGGAAATGACCTGGGTATTTTGGGATGTGCGTGGTGTAATATTCATCGACTATCTTGAGAAGGGAAATATCATTAAAATATGTCCGCATATGCCAAAAAAAAATTTTGCTTCAGTAACAAGACAAACAAAACAATGGCAAAACATGGCATGTATTGAACTTCGAATGTGGGAGCATCCAACGTATTCGCCTGATTTGACTTCCAGAGTCTACTGGCTGTTCCCAGATATAAAAAAATGCTCGCCGAATGAAGAAGCTATCGCCGAAACTGAAAGATAGATCGTTCAAAAAGCCAAAAGATAAATCATTCTACAAAAGTGGTACTGAAATGTTAGAGCGGCGCTGAAAATATTACGTTGTTCGTCATGGAAATTACATTGATAAATAAAGCTAATTTTGAACAAAAAAAAGCTTGTTTCCTTTGTGGGCCCGGGACTTTTCTGCCTATTAGTTATAGTCCAAACCATCCCCAACACCCAAGAAAACTTTATACTATATAACAAAAGCTAAGAGTCTCAATTCTAACAGTGATAGGATAAACTTTACTTTTCTTAAATGATATTAATCTGTATCCAGTCAATGTCGGACTTCTCAATACTTCATGTTCAACATGTTTACATAGCAGACATTCTATCTCAGTAGGCAAATATGTGTGCAGATGTGCAGATGTGAACGGAGTGCATCAAAACCGGTGATATAAACAAATAATGGGTGGTTAAGTTTTAAGGGCCGGTGTTGATTATGAATAAATACAATTTCTTTTTATTATGATAATACTAGTATAGCTCAATTACGAATGGAACAAAATATCGGTCAAATGGTCGCCGCGGCCTTGGTGGCACACCTCCATCCGATTATCCAAATTTTCGATGACGCTGAGGCATAATTGAGGTTCTTTGCCGTTAAAGTGCCGAATAATCTCATCCTTTAGCTCTTGAATTGTTGCTGGCTTATCGACGTACACCTTTTCTTTCAAATAACCCCCGGTGTCAAACACTGTTTACAGGCTTTAGACGAGCGTGGGAGGTGCAATTGTTGGGCAAAATGACAAGTTGAGGTGGACGGCTCTTCAACCACACTATCGCGAACAGCAGCAATATTTTCTGCAGTAAGAGCTGGTGTTTTCACATCTCCTACAGACCCTGTTTGCTCAAACTTTTGCAAAATTTTTCCGATTGTACGCACATTTGGACGATTAAATTGACCGAAAAAATCACGAAGTGCGTGATATGCATTTTGATTCGAACGCCCGTTTTCATAATAAGCCTGAATAACTTTAACGCGTTGCTCGATTGTGTACCTTTCCATGGTTCAAATTCAGTTAGTCTGAAATTGAAAAATGTCAAATGAAATGAAGAAAAAACTTGATGCTTAGGTGTGGTTCACATTCAACATCGGCCCTTGAATATCACCCTTTATAAGATCGAGCTTTGGAGGTCCAACTTAAGGAGGTCCATCTTAATAAATTTCTGAAATTTTTTGGCGGAAGTTTTCAAACGAATAAGTTTAATAATTCCTGTACGAAAAACGCAAAACTTTTCGGTGAGACACCATAATGCACATACATATATTGAAAACACGTAGACCTAAGTTTTGTACTTTTACAAATACATACATACATACTTTTATATTATAAAAACAAAACATAAAGAGATTTATTTTACTACACATTGGCCAGCTACCGACTTTTAGCGGATTTTAGTACCCAGATAAATAAACGATAAAAACTGCCGCAAAAGCTGAAAAAATAAAAGCTAAATTGTAACAGATTTGCGCTCACCAACAACAAAAAAAGCCGCAAGAGATTAAAGAGAATTAGTTGAGTGGTCTTTTAGGTGCTTATTGTTACAAAATTACGTCATAAGTGACCATTCGAGAATATGAAATAGACATTTGATGTGACAATCATCTGTAAGTAGGTAAATAAAATGAGAAAAAAAAAATTATTTATTCAATAAAACTTACTTTGTCACATGCAGTGTAGGCCTTTTTAAGTGATTTACGAATACATACATACATACATATGTGCATACGCCAGTTATTGCCCTAGCCTTCGAAATCCTGAGAAATAATTCAGGCTGGTGATTGCGGTACTTGTTAGATTGCCAAAACTGCAGCTATGTTTTACCGTACACAATTCTTTTAAATTGCATATGTATGCATGTATGTCTTCCGATGGGTGTTACTGCTCGGCGCCTAAAGAATTCGGATTACCTAATGCGAAGTAAAAAGAAATTTAGGATGTTTCAGCAAGTTTTTTGAAGCTCTATTAAGTAAAAAAGGAGGGAACATTTGCGTCCGGCAAAGTATGTACAATACTTTTTTTAAATTTTCCACAAACAAACAAAATTTTTGGAAAAAAAAATGTCTAAAAATCATAGCAACCTCAAAAAACGTAAAAAACATAATGTAATAATTCAAAGTATGCCATCCAGTTTTAGGTACGCACATTTGAGGTTTATTTATTTTCATTTTTGAAAATATTCATTGAAAAATGAGGCAGAATGGAAAAAATACTGTTTAACTGACAAGTCTGCATTCTGAAAGCGAATGTCGTTGCTACCTGGCACGCTTTATATCACTACTCTATGATTCAATAATAAAAGGTTGTGTAAAGACTGACAACTGATTTCGCAGGCAACTTAAGTCATTGATTTTATTTGGAGGCAAAGGAAAAAGGTGCTTAAGTTTATCTCCTTTTTTGGAAGATGGTAAAAAATTAAAAAAAGTGCCATATTTTCCCATGCCCAATGATTTTGTTTTTATCGTTGGGCCTTCCAACCTTTTAATCTGCCCTTCAGAAAGTATTTGACTGATGACTGATGGTTTTGAATTTTAACATTTTCACAAGTCCTGCCTTATGATGGGTTAATTATCTTTCCACGTGAAACAGACCTCAATCATAATAAAATCTTAATCAAAATTCGTAATAATCAAATAAAACTACACTTTTTAAATAAAAAAGGATTTACTCTGTTTGCGTAGAAGCGTCAACCAAAGGATGGGCCGTCTCGGACTCTTTCCAGCAATGCAGAATTTCGATAACCATCAGAAGAGCACCACTAGACAACTTTGCCCTGTATATGGTTCGATCTCGAAATCCGTTATCGAATAATGTTACAAGCAAAATTTTTCGCCTGGTTTCAATGAAGTGACACACGATTCTATTCAATATTTCTTTTCATTTTGTCTTTTGGGACATGAACGAAGTTAGCCACTGTTTTGCCGACGTTTTGTGGCACAACAAAAGCAGTATTGCCTGCTAACTTTTTTAGCAAAAGTTTTGATTTCTGTGCTTTAGAGTACTTTTTCTTTAGAATTTGCTCTGAAACAAAAGGTGTTTTAACCAAAAGGACATCACGGTTTCAATGAATAGCATAGCTAAGATGGTCCACACGGGGAGAAAAGAGGTCGTAGATCACATTTAATTATTGCTTCATGCCATTACATCATTCAATTATTATAGGTTTGCTCATTTGTGAGATTAGAGCTCTGACGTTCCCTTACAAAATGTTGCATTTAAGATAAGTGAAGAGAGTGGATAAAATTAAATCCTATTTTGTAAAAATGGTAGCAAAAATGTGTTTTGGAATATAATGGCAACAAGCAGCGAACGGAAAAAAAATAAATTTTAACTAATATTTGAATGAATAAATAACATATTTTATGGACAGTGTAAATACATATACATACATATTTCATATAAAAGTAAGTCCATATTTATGCGTGTCCATATATATATGGTATAAATAGAAGCTATTAGTGGGAACTGCTAATTCTGATATTAAAACAAAAAATTGTTTCACTTAATATAAGGCTATTAGAAAAATGTTTTTCTTAATTTTTGTGGTTCACCGAGTTTCGAACCGACGTTCTCTCTGTGAATTCCGAATGGTAGTCACGCACCAATCCATTTGTCTACGGCGGCAGCAAAACTTTTGAATACTACCTCGAATTTTTTAGGCATACTCAGAAAGCTGGTACTGTGCCTTGCAAAGCTTTTTCGGGACACTTTATCCCCCTACATATATGAAGGTAGGCTCATTGAAAACAAGTTCTGTCAATTCCAACTTTCTTATAATAAAGAGTGCAATGTTATAGATCGCGTCGGAACTATCCAATTATTCTCCCTGTTGTAAATCTTTGAGAAATACTAGCACTTTGCAAAACACGAATCCTTTCAAAATCACCACATCATAAGAAACAAAGCCTTTCTGCATTAATGTATCGATCTCAGATTGCCTCAATTACTCTATCATATCCTGACTTAAGCGGTGTGTCAGGATGTATTCCATGTCATTCTACTTGTAGTCTTGGACATACCGATACAAACTCTTGAGCGAGTTTTTGCTCGTAAGCACACGATTTTGAAAGTGAAATTTTTTTTCTACAAATTTTACTTTTCCTCCACTTTTACTATACATTTCTAGAGTTAGCAACCCATTGCCTTGCAAAGTGAACCCATTTGTCAAGAGGGAACGAGCTGAGCCAACTTTTTATTATTGAATTATGCCATTATCGATATATATTATTGGCGCTTATACCCTTTTTGGGTGTTCGGCCGAGCTCCTCCTCCTATTTGTGGTGTGTGTCTTGATGTTGTTCCACAAATGGAGGGACGTACAGTTTCAAGCCGACTACGAACGGCAGATATTTTTATGAGGAGCTTTTTCGGCAGAAATACACTCGGAAGTTTGCCATTGCCTGCCGAGGGGCGCCCGCTATTAGAAAAATGGTGGTTCACCGAGTTTCGAACCGACGTACTCTCTGTGAATTCCGAATGGTAGTCACGCACCAACTATTCGGCTGCGGCAGCCGCCATTACCCCACGGAAAAAAATATTCATTTTATATTTACTTATTTCAGCCGGTGAAAGTAAAATTCCTACTGACTATTCTCACCAAATCTGCTAGTTCGTGTAGCATTAACCTTCTCCAAGTCGACCGCGACCTCTGCTCCCTTGCGGGTTCCAGTCCAGTGCCATCCTCCTGATACGATGCTATCTGGTGGTTTTCTTAATGTGTGATCTATCCATCGTCACTTTCTGCGCTTGATTTGCCTAAGGATGGGTTCCCCGCTCGTTAATCTCCACAGTGCGTCGTTGCTGATGGTGTTTGGCCAGAATATTCTGCAGATGATGCGGAAGCATTTGTTGATGGAGGGTTTTAGCCTCTGTGTGATGGTGTAAGAGAGCAGTCATGTTTCGCTTTCGTACAACAATACGGACTTCACGCATGAGCCGAATATTTGTAGTTTAGTGCGCCTGAAGATTTGCGAACTCCCCCATACTGTATGCATTCGCCCGAATGCCGCCCTTGCTTTGTTTAGCCCGCAGTTGACATCTTCATTTGCTCCATCATCTGCCGTGATGATGCAGCCGATGTAGCAGAAGTTTTCGACGAATTCCACCGTGCATCCGTCAACCAATATCTGCCTTGCGTTATTGTGGTTAACTCTCATGGCCTTGGTCATCGGCGAAGTGAAGGTGCCGACATCTCATGGGACGGTGCAAAAACAAGAGCACAGAACCGTGTACGAGGGAAGAGTCTTGTACAAAGACGGAAATGTAAAATTAAAATCGTGGCAAATTTTATTAGAGAAATATGAAGAAGTAGACAAAAACGCTAATATAGAAAGTGTGAAAAAAATCTTCCCCTCCCCCTTCTTTTCAAGCACAAATAAATACCATACATGGCAATAATTTTTTTTCGCTTCCATGTTCACTCTGTAATGAACACCGCGAAACTAAAGCCGTCAACAAATCCGCACTATATTTGCTTATAAACCATCATAAAACGAGAAAAAATAACTGTTTATGTGTCCACTCTTAAAATTGTTGTTATTATTATAAGGCGTGTTAGTAAATAATCAGCAGTGAGCACAAATATTAGCCCAAACAAGAACCTAACTGATGGTTTCAGCTAAAATTACTCATTAATTAATTAATTACCATTGAAAACTGAAACTATGTTTCATTACGACAAATGATGTTAGTGATGTGCTCATTGACTATTTGAAAGAAATCGCGGATACCGAATTTACATTTCAACAGGACAATGCCACCATCCGCATTTCCAGGAAGTCTTCTCGATCGATACCCCTGCCTTACTAGCCAGCCAGAAGTCCGGATCTAAATTCCATTGGAAATGTTTGGGGCATAATTGCAAAGGCTGTGATTCTAAACGGTCGCCAGTATTCAACGATACAAGAACTAAAAGCATCAATTTTGCTGGCGTGAGTGGAACTGGACACAAATACAATAAATAAGAATGAAGGTTCAAAAACATTTTAAAATTACAATATACACAATATTTTTTATCTAAACATATTACATTTCATTTTAATGCAGGCGGCTAAGGAAATTCAACGCAAAATTATCAAATATTTGCAATATTGCCGTAATCTCCCTTTATTGAATTTGAAATGTTAATAATTTTAGTATTATTAAATATATTGAAGAAACTTGTTTCACAGCTACTTATATTAATATACCTACATATTATATATACTCTTTCAGAATGATGTGAAGCACTGTGCGGCTAAGCAAATTTCGCTCACCGTAGTATTCAAAATACTAGGCGAATATATACTAGCTATCAAACCTGATAGTAGCAAGTAAGAAATTCTCCTAGAACAGTTATATTTTTCACCAAGCTTTTTATTGGCCACGTGAAGGAACTGCGACGAACTCAAGAAGTTCATGTGAAATATAGTATTGATGGAGGAGGCGGATTCCTAAGAATAAAAATGCAATTACTTTTAGCTAAAGTCAATTTAAGGAAACGTGCGAAGCATGATGACTAAATTGTTATTGAAAATTTCAGGATTTTGATGTCAAAAAAATATGTCGTTCTCAAGAAAGTAGTTATAACGTAACGCAGCTGTTTTATTTCCACTACCTTTGCGACTGCGATGGCGGCCGCTGTAGCCGGATGGACAGGGATGCATCGGTTTGAAACTCTGTGCATGAACATGAAATAATAGAAAAAATGCCAAACCTCAATTACTACAGTAGAAATATGAGTTGCTGAATTTAAACGTGGTTGCACAAGCCTTGAAGACGATCCACGTCAAGGACGCCCCAAAACAGCCACAACACCAGAAATCGTAGAAAAACTACAGGATATCGTATTGGGAAATCGTCGAGTGACCGAAAGAGATGTAGTAGAAGCCCTACGCATCTCATTAAGTAGTGTAAACAATATTTTGAAGGAAATTTTAGATTTCAGAAAGCTGTACGCATAATGGATGCCGCATCCGCTAACAATGGAACAAAAACACTGTCGAATTTGACTTTCTCAGCAACATTTAGAGGGTTTACAAAAGGATAAAGTAAATTTTGTGAGTTGATTCATCACTGAGACTTGGGTGTATCGCCATGATTGGACCAATGAAAAGCTGCCTCCGTCCTGGACAAAAGGCATCATAGTGAAGCCGCCCAAGAAAGGCGATTTGCCTGACTGGGGCAACTGGCCAGGAATAACCCTACTTAACATCATCTACAAAATTGTAGCCGTAATCATACAAAGCAGGCTTAAAGATATCGAACGCTCCTTAAGAGACGAGCAAGCTGGTTTTCGCCCTCGCCGAAGCTTTGTTGACCAAGCCAACACACTTTGGATTGTAGTAGAACAATCAGTTGAGTGGCACTTCCCGCTCTACATGCTGTTCGTAAACTTTAAGAAGGCGTTCGAAACTATCAAACGAGACGCAATATGGCTGGCACTGAGTAAAAAAGGAGTTCCAGATAAGATACAAACACAAACTCTCTAACATGCAAGCGAAGGCGGACAGACTAGTCGCGCTGGCACGCATTGTCGGACTGGAGGTCAATATCGCCAATACCAAGGCTATGAGAGTTAACCACAATAACGCAAAACAGATATTAGTTGACGAATGGCCGGTGGAATTTGTCGAAAGCTTCTGCTATCTCGGCTGCATCATCACGGCAGATGGTGGAGCAGATGAAGATATCAACTGCAGGCTAAACAAAGCAAGAGCGGCATTCGGGCAAATGCATACAGTATGGGGGAGTTCGCAAATCTCCAAGCGCACTAAAATACGAATATTCGGCTCATGCGCAAAGCCAGTATTGTTGTACGGAAGCGAAATATGGCTGGTCTCCTTCATCAACAAATGCTTCCGCATTATCTGCAGAATATTCTGGCACTGTGGAGATTAACGAAAGAGGAACCCATCTTTAGGCAAATCAAACGCTGAAAGTGGCGATGGATAGGTCACACACTGAGAAAACCACCAGATAGGATCGTATCATGAGGATGCCACTGGACTGTAACCCGGAAGGGAGCAGAGATCGCGGTCGACCAAAAAACACTTGGTCGATGGTCCACGATGCTGGAGCGAACTAACAGATGCCAAAAAGTCTTGTCGAGACTCCATGCTCCCAAGAGGAGTGAACAAGAAAAAAAAAGAAAAAAGATTGGCGTGAACCTGGCTCCGAAACGAATTCGTGTCCGGAAATCGGCCAAGAAGGTGTTAGCATCAGTTTTTTGGGATGCAAAGGAAATTTTTTTGTGGATTACTTGCAAACTGATAAAACAATGAATAATGAATATTATTGTAACCCTACAGACTAGCTGAAGGAAAAATTCGTGTAAAAAGACCCAGTTTGAAAAAGAAAAAAAAAACCGATTCTTCATTAGGGCAATACACCGTGCTGCAAGAGAATGACAATGGCTAAAATCCATTAATTTAAGTTCAAATTGTTGGAGCATCCACCGTATTCATCAGATTTAGCCCCTAGCGATTTCCATCTGTTTCCAGACCTAAAATAAATCATGCGTCGAAAGCGTTTTTCATCAAATGCTGAGGTCATAACAGCAATGGAAGCGTATTTTGTACTCCTTCTAGTTGGAATAAGCGTATTGATGTTCAGGGGCACTATACTGAATAACAAAGTGCATTTCATACCATAAAACTACATATGTCTTATCGAACCGCAAAACTTGTTGAGCTACCTAGTATTCTACATATATATTAATTCAAGTAAAGAAAGAAGAAAGTTAAATGACTATGAAACCTACCAGCTGCAGTAAAATCATAATCCGTAAAAGCGAGTTACGTTGAATTGAAGAAATGACAATTTCATAAGCTGAAGTACAATGGCACACCAAAGCGTTGCAAAGAGTCGGGCGGTGGAATGGCGTTATAGCAACTTTTACAGTGACTTTTATGCAAAACTTTTCTAGATTGTATAAGCATAGCTTCTAGATTGTTTATATATATATATAATTGGCGCTTGCACCCTTTTTTGCTGAGTGTTTGGCCGTGTTCCTCCTCACATTGGTGGTGTGCGCAAGCTTATTTTCAGCTTGTTTTTTAGCTTCAAGATTATGCTACCGCAATAAGTTGTAGTATAAATGAAGAGTAAACAAAATATACAGATATGAATACAATATATAAAAAAGTATATACTTATGTATTTCTTTGAGTTTTTCTCCTTGCGACTTGCTCAGTTGTATAGCAAGCTTATGCTGCATTACACTTTTTTAACCAAGAAGAAGCCCAATACTGTCTTTTGCGTTATAATCTCGTTGGAAATTCTTGTAAAAAGTTTGCAACTTGTTACGAATGGGGTGTTTGTAGTCAATTCCTTAAGGTAATCCAGGTAATCCTTCTTGAAGTAATTGGTTAAAAAGTTGGATGAGTGAATTGTATGAAGCATGGAACAGAGAACGAACACAACCGAAAATTTCGAAATATCTAACTCAGAAAGGAAGCTAACTGACGGCATGTGGAATAGTAAAGAGTCACACAGAGCTGCAATGGAATCATAGATTACTGGTAACTTGCCAAGAAAATAAAGTGCCATTATTTTCATTAAATTTTACGCCACTGTTTTGAATGCGAGCAAAGAAAATAGAGCATAATTGTCAACTATTGTATAATCAGCCCTAGCAAGCAATTCATCGTAGACTGTTTTTCGTAGAAAGTAAGTAATTGTAACCATAAAATTCGAATAGCTCCGAACGTACTTTCGAAATTCATAGAATAGAATTCACCGAATACACTTGTAACGTCAAATCTTAGAGCTTCGCCTACAATTTTTCTATGACACGTTAGACTTACGGAAATTAGAACGAGAAATACAAAGAGAATTTGAAAGGAAACAAACAAAACAGCTGTAAAATGTCAGTTCTATATTAGCTAAACTGTAAATAAAAATACATTTTTGAAGTATATGTCTTCTTATATGACTTCCATAGGTGTAAAGTTGTAACAACACGGCAACAGTATGCCACTTTGTAGGAGCTAATAAAGGAAAAATCAATCATGGTATTGATACTGTAGTACCCCTTCCGGTTGTAGTAGAGGAATTTTTCTTTAGTGGGGGAAATAATTTTTATATACACCCCATCCACACACAAAATGATGACAGGAAATCTATTTTTTTGATAGAATTCTATCTTGTTTTGCCGTTTTTCATTGGCACTCATGTCGAGATTTATCCACTGAGGACACAATCGTATTTTTAGTGACGCCGATATTTTTTGTAGTACATAGACTGGCCCATTGGCACGTCGAAATTTCCGTGCTTATAGCCTCCCTCCGTAAAACCGGAGATAGCCAAAGAACTGGAGTTTTGGACGACCTCGCTAGCTTGGGATATTTTCAATAAAATTCAAAACGTATGTAAATGAAGCTTTATTTAACCGGTAAACTTTTATAAAAATGTTTTAAACCCGATTTAAGTAAACTTTTTCTTAAACAAAAAGGCAATCACTTACATTGGTTCGTCTATATCGAGAGGGTTGCTTGCATCTCTCAATATTTTTCACTCAATTCTGAGACTACTTTTGCTTCTCTCACTTTCCTTCTCCATTAACACAACCGCACAAGTCAACGAATACATTTTAGTTTGAAAATTCAGCTAACTTGACAAAAAACTTAAAGATTATTTGCTAAATTATCTTATTCACATAGAAGTGAGCTGTTGTCGTAATACAAAATTTTGACAATTGAGTTTGGCAGCGCTTTTTTCGTATTCGTAGTAGACATTCGTATTCGAAGGTTTTCTACTAGGGATTCTATGATAGGGCTGAATAGCTTCATGTATAAAAACGAAAAAGGTTACTAAGGCAGGTCAGTAGAAAAGAAGAAAAATAACTACTTCATTTGTCGATATCGAGCTTTAGTTTTTTTAGTAATATGGTACATACCAATGTCAAGTCACTAAATTTGAGATTTTATGTTAATACTATTTTTGTGAGTTGTGACAAATCGGGTATTTAGTAACTTGGACTCACAAAAAGTTTATCAAATTTGGTGGTGAAAATCTGTAGAGACAGTCAGGTGATAATGTGTTAGAGTGTGATAAGGACTGGAAGAAAGCTTACTAATCGATTTTTTGAAATAATTCTTTTGAAAAAAAAAACTTTGAGTAGCATAATTGCGGTTTCAGTTTCTGATGAAATTAGAGAAAAACTCCTCAAAGTTTTTTCCTTCAGCAAACATATGTACTTAGTCCTGCCATAAGTTCTGTTACAAGTTAAGTCCGTTGTTGGTATGAAATTAAAATACCTTTTTCATGAAGTTAGTTTTATTTATATATATATATAATTTGGGCGTACACCATTTTTTTGGTGTTTGGCCGAGCTCCTGCTCCTATTTGTGGCGGGCCGAGGATGGCCACTTCAACAAATCGAGGAGCCTACAGTTTCAAGCCGACTCCGAACGGCCGATATCTTTTATGAGGAGTTTTTTCATAGCAGAAATGCACTCGGAGGTTTGCTATTGCCTACCGAGGGGCGACCGCTATGAAAAATGTTTTTCTTAATTTTGGTGGTTCACAGAGATTCGAACCTACGTTCTCTCTGAATTCCGAATGGCAGTCATACACCAACTCACTTGGCTACGGCGGCCGCCATTTAATTATTATTTATTTTATTTAATCATGTAAATATTAAACAAACTAATTTTTAATTTTCATACGCAATGGTTACCATTTGCTTTTACACAAGCCTTCAAACGATTAGGCCATTCACCTATTGCAACACGCACGGTGGCCATGGATATTGACGTTGCTTCTCGAGCCAAATATCGTTTGAGACTCTCCAAATTTCTATGAGGTCTTTGACGAAACGAAGAGATGTAACTCTTTTACAAGACTCTCTCCACCAAACCATTACAGAGGCTAGATAGTGGCAAAGCTGAATCTTTGGAACAATATTTTTCACGTCTGTTTTAGCATAGATTTTGTTATGCTTATTAAAAACTTCTTCAACAGTGAACATTTTCTCAACTGTGAAAAGTATATTTTCTTGGCCGTTGACCGCGTGCCACCAAAGAAGCTCCTTGCATCTGTCGAGTATAAGTTTCTTCAAGCGCATTGTCGATAGATGACCAGTTGAGCGACGGAAATGCAGATCATCTCTAATTAGTCTTCACATGGATCTGGTCGTTACGGATTCTTTGTCGAACGGCTTTTACGGCTGCACTGGTTGGGACGTCCACGCGAGGATGGCCACTTCTTTTTCTGTCTGTCACTTCAGACGTTTAGGAAAACCGATTGATCGTGCAGTAAACAAACAGTCTTGAAATATTATGATTTTCCAGCAACTCGTAAATCTCACTTGCACTTTTACTACAAATTTGTAATGCAGTCACCATGCGATTTTCCTTCGCTCCCCACTCCATTGTTAACAAGCGAAGTTTGGCACGAAACTGAGTATAATTTATGAGTACACAATGCATACGAACAAAGGCGGAACTTTCTTCTCTTGCGGAACTCTTCGTGCCTGTCTCCAAGCTAGGACAGGCGGACTAGCAACCTAATTATTCGAATCAACATTGCTAACGAATCGTTCTAAAAATGAATTCAAAACAACATTACCTCCTTCATTTTCGGATTTTTTTATCAATTAAATGCAACAATCGCTTCTTCCACATATTTTTGTGACCTGCTAAAAGTTCGCTGACGAAACAGAGACTATGGACTAAAGACTTCTTGCTGAATAGCAACTAGTTCAACGATTTCAGCGCTGAAAGTCTCTATTTGCGACTAAGTTCTTTTGTAATTAATTAACTTATTCTTAAAAATTAAAAAAAAAAGATATAAGACTAATGCACGTGTGTTATATTGGACTTATCTGCTTGAATAAAAAAAAATAGTGAAAATAAGAATATTGTTTTGAAAGCTTTTGCTTCTTTCTTATCACGCCACATATCCCCTTTGATGTATAATTTAAAATCCTTCAATCATTCTTTCAATATTTTATTCGACTTTATATGAATTGTATCTCCAATGTGATTTAGGTAGGTAGGTCAAATGGTTGAAGTGCCAAGTGGCACTAAAGCACCGTTTTGATATTATTATGAGACCTCCAATGGCCAGATATCTACAGCCTACTATGGCTGTTGATGCGCTGGAGAAGGGTGATGGGATTTAGATTGGAGCACTGTCCCAAGTTGTCGCAGAAAGTAGCACCCAGTGACCTTAATGGTCTAGCTGCCAAAGACGGGCATTTACAGGGCAAGTGCTAGATCGTCCAATGACCGGTAAACACAGCTCTGGGTTTCGAAATTGAGTGGCGTGGTGTCCCCAGAACTTTCTCTGTACTGTGTCTATTGCCCTGGGGCCGAAGGGTTTTCGAAATAGCACACGAAGAAATAAAGCTCCATCTGTTCTGCGCTTTTCTTAAAAATAAACGACCCCTTCTTGGTAAGCTCGTCAGCAAATTCAATTCTTTCTCTGTTCCTATGCCTTGCAACCCAAATAAGAGAAATGTTACCTGTACACCAAAGAGATTTCATCTACGCCATACAGTAGTTGACGAGTTTGGATCTGGACCATGACGTCGTCAGTGCCTTGATCGCAGTTTTATTATCAGAAGAACTATTAATATCTCCCTCGCTTCCGAGTTCCCTGAGCATTTTGCATGCCTGCAGTATCGCAAAAGGCTTCTACCTATAACACAAAAGCAGTATTCGGCAGCTTTAAAGATATAGATAAATTGGCTGATTTAGAATCAACTCCTCCAATTCTTGGAACCGTCAGCGAAGACAGTGGTACCAGCTTCGGTGTAGATTTCCCCTCGTTCCAACTCTGCCTAATTGGAAAGATTGTCTTGGCACGACTCTCAAACTCCAGTTTGCGGATAGAGAGATCTGTAGGAAGTTCAGAGAAATCCGGCGCAAACTGCCTAAAAATGTTACCAGATTTCCTCAAGTGGTCCATCTCCTTTCACCTGATTGCACTTTAAACAGCGATAGAAACAACGTGTAAGTCGATGGGAAATGCCTAAGTACGAAACCACATTAAGGGAAGCACTGGGACAAGTTCCACATGCCCCGGGGATGCCAATACAAGCAGTCCTTTGCACCTTCCCCGGTTTAGTGATATTACAGCAGTTTCAAAGAGCTTCTCCCAAACCAGGCAACCGTACGTTAAAATTGGTCCATTCATAGAAGGACTTGTGGCTTGTCGAAAAGATTACACTACTGATTATAAATTTTTGTGAACTTTATAAATTAAGGGAAAAACAAAAGCAAAAAAAAAAAAAAGACACATAACACAGCATAAGGAAACTTCAAGCAAAAAAATATGATACAATTTGTCCAAAGCGATTGGTTTCTGAACAAAAACGCCCTTACTTATTTACGAAAAAGGAACTTTAATCACGAAAATTCTCCATTATATTTTACGCTGGTACTGAAAGAGGTAAGTATTCTCTGGACGTCAGTCTTTAGTTCATCGTCTTTGTTTTACACATTCATAATCAATGATTAAGGAGTACAGAAGCATCGTTATCAACTTATTTACTTTAATAGTTTGTCGATATTGGATCACCCAGTTCACGGGCTTGCTTGCAAACTGGCAAACTACTGCTTGTGAGAAAACATCCAGGTGGATTTAAGTGAATTATGTTAGAATTTTATTTATTTATTCCTCATTTGAAAACATTTTAAGGAATAGCTCAATAAATCCGGTTGTAGAAAATAATTCTGAAAAGTTGTTATCCGCTTACAGCCAGAACAACATTTATTATTTACTAACCTCGTAGCTCTAAATTGATTTACTAATTAACTAGCCGATATGATGAAATCTATAAAGTACTTAAATGCAAAACAAATAAGACCTTATATGGGGTTTGACACCCACCCACTATAAAATTATTATTTTTGGTATCTGTAAATCTTAATGGAAATGGGAATGAACTAATTTTGTGTGTGTGAGAATAATTTTCTTTTTCTATATTTACGACCAACTTTATGTACTTCATAACTTTGCCTAAACATTAGCATTAAGTAACACATTATGGCATGACGGCTTTTATACGTTTGACACATTACGCATTGACGCGTATGCTATACACATACATACATACACACACATGCAGTTGTTTTTAGGCTTTAAACGTGACAGGCTTTATCCGTAAATAGGCAAAGGTCACCTACACAGCCAGCCAATTGGAATTAGGTAGCGCTGGAGGTTGACGGGGGCTGCTTTGGTGCCACGATACAAACTTTTAAAAGCTCACAGCACTTAGTTTACTTTCGACGCTTCTATGCTCATATATGTACATACATACATACACATAAATGCATGAAGGTTTTAGCCAATAATAAGTAAATGCCTACTTCTTGTTGTGACGCGGCGGGTGGCCTAGTCTAGCACTGCGAATGAAGTAACTCAAACTGCATATCGACATTTCTGCAGTAGCAAGCAATAACTGACTAGGTTTAAAATCATGATTTCGAGAAAAAACTCTTCGCATATCTTTATATTACTGATGCGAGTTTGATCGATTTTGACGGTCCTGGCATTTTCGGGCTCCTGTTATTACAATCCCGGGATTGTAAATTGTAAAAATTGCAAATTATAAATTTTGTCTCGGCATTTCGGGACTAATCCCGAGTCCTGTAATAAACGATGAAGAAAATCCCCGGATCCTGGGATTAGTCCCGATATCGCAAGAGAATATCTATATTTTGCAATAATTTAATAACTCACATAACTCACTTCCAACGAAATGTGGGAAATTTTATCACTTTTTCTCTAATTGACTTCGAGAAAATACATATTTACTTATATTTACGAAATAAGTCAATTTTGCGAGATTGGAAATACATGTAAAATAATGCTCGAGTTTGAATGAAAATTTCTTCTTTCTTGCTTTCTGAATTAAAAAATAAAATTGTGGATTGATACATAAAATCGGATCGTAAATCAGCCAAATCCTATACAAGCCCCTAAGAACGTAAACTACAGATGTGTAAAATATTACGTGTGCAAGAAAAATCGTCCCATCTCTTTCTGAAAAGCAGTCAGTATTTGTTCAACATTAACTACTTGCTCGGTCCCAGGATTTATTTGCTTCACGTTCTTCTTTCATTTGTGAAATGGACGATAAGAGTTATCCTACGGTTGGAGGCAATGAGGAAACCCAAAAATATTGCTTCAAGCTTCCAAGTATTGAATCACCTGCCAAAGTAATGAGTATTGCCATGACCAACACCCAAGAAAGTTTTAGATGGTTAGCAAAGCATAAGTGAGCCAATGTTTTAAAAATCTGGTTTGGAATATACTGATGTGTCAATTGAAAAATGCATCAATAATCTTAAATAGAACGAAGGGCAAAACCTCTGCGCAGATCTTATAAACAATTTTAAACCCATGAAGGGAAAAGAAACTGTCAGCAAGTGGATTCACTTTGAGCAGTACTACACACAAGCAGCGGTTTGTCAAAAGGTCCCATCAATGTAAACAGGCACACAAAGTGGTTGAATGACGCAGTGAAAGAAAAAATTGCTCTTAAAAAGCAAATGTACAGACGCTGGCAGCAAAGAAAATGAGAAGCCGACAAGAACTTATGTACATATACTATACCTATGTTGCTGCAAAAAAGGTAGTTGGTCAATCAAAAAAAAGGAGTTGGTCAATCAGAAACAAGTAGCACAAATGTACAGCAAATGGAAATAATATTCCAATAAATAGCGCAACGAAGCATATTCAAGTAAGGAAATCTTAAAACCGACATACGTCGAGAGC
Organism: Anastrepha fraterculus; assembly: GCA_037575425.1. Lineage (NCBI taxonomy): Eukaryota > Metazoa > Arthropoda > Insecta > Diptera > Tephritidae > Anastrepha > Anastrepha fraterculus. Next base: position 22,421 of record JAYXIM010012531.1, on the reverse strand, counting down.
CCCATCCCAGAAATAGCATTCGAAGAGATATGTAGAACAAGCGCTATCTTAAGAGAAAAGTTATAAATCAACAAGGCAACTGAGGTATGGAAACATTTGGGTTCAAAGGTACCGATTACTTAAAATCTTTATTTAATGATATTCTATTTCAAAGAGCTGGCGCAAAAATTACATCGTACCATTCTATAAAAATGTTCAACCTGGCAGACTGTGGTAACTTCAGAGCAGAGCCGTTGGTAAGAAATTTGGGAGCTAGTGCTAAATAATATATATAACAGGCTACGTGAGTTGATAGAGATCAGTAAAAATCAGTGTAATACATGACGGGCAAATCCACAACTGAGCATGTCCATACAATGATAATTCTAATAGAGAAGTGTAGGGATAATAAGAAAAATCTCAGAAAGTACCAGAATACTACGTCAAAGTAATACTGGACATTCATAACAACGTAACTACAAAAGTTGGAGCAGTAGCTGGCGAAAGTTATGAGTTTGCTGTAAAAGTAAAGGTACACCAAGGTTCCGCATTGAGCCCTCTTTTACTTAACCTGGTCATGGTCTACATAACCGCCACCACTAGCTTGAGTTACATGGGCTGAAAATAAGCAAGAAAAAGACAGAGGTCATGCGCTGAGAGTTTTCTACCAATTTAATATCGACAAAGAGATCACCGATCCTGCTGGATGACAGCCCGCTAAACGAGATCCCCATATTTAAAGTATGTACTTGGGCTCCGTTGTAACAAATAGCAGAGAAGTCAATGAAGACGTGCAGTCAGGGATAAACTCAGCAAAGTTAAAACGGAAACCTGTAACTGGAGTGATGTGCGACAGAAGAACGCCGCTCCATCTAAAACACAAAATCAATAAAACGGCTATGGGTCCCACCCTGTAATACGGAGCCGAATGCTGGCACCTAAAAGAACTCCACGAAAAACACGAATGAAAATGCTGAGATGGTCAACATGCACCACAACGTTGGACAAAGTACGAAAGGGATAAGATCGTGCAAACCTTAAAATCGGGCCGACTGAGCAAACAATAAAAGAGAGCCGACTTCGCTGGTATGGTCATATCCGGAGGAAACTTTAATCCGATAATACGAAGAAAGTTGTAAACATCGTTACGGCGCCGAGGAAGCCAACATACATGGACGCACTAGATCGAAAGCGACATGAAATATGCGAATTTAAACACCGAGACGAGCCAAGATCGAAAAACCTGGCGATTACGAACTTGGAAAACTGAACCCAAGTGAAACGGGACAAAAGCAAGGAAGTAGAAACTTTTCGGTACACAAAAACTCTCTTTTTAGCCAATTTAGTAATAAAAAAGAAATTTTATGAATCTTCGAAAAAATATTTTCTGCTTTCTAGCCCATTTGTAGAAGAGGCGTGGAATATTGAAACAAAATTTTATTATTCATTTATTTTTTATAATTTAAATTTATACAACCTAATACACCCGGGGGCCGCCATAGCCGAATGGGTTGGTGCGTGACTACGATTCAGAATCCGGAGTACGATGGTACGAATCTACGTGGAACATCAAAATGAAGAAAAAAGGTTTTCTAATAACGGTCATTCCTCCGCAGGTAATGGCAAACCAAGCAATGGGAGAAATACACTCATCTGATATGAAAAAGTCCTCATCAAAAAGATTTGAACTTCGGAGTCGGTTTAAAATTGTAGGCTCCTCCATTTTTGGGGACAACATCAAGACGCACACCACAAAGTGGAGGAGGAGTTCGGCCAAACACCCAAAAAGAGTGTACGCGCCAATTATATCATATATTTTATTTTTTTACATACATATTGTCCTGTAAAATAACGTTAGCTCGTAGTGTAAGAGATACTTCATTACTATCACTAAGGGTTAAATATTCGACGGTAGAGTTCTTTTCGAACTAATTATTAGTTTGAATTACTTTTCGCTGCGAGCTAAAGTACACATTAGTTTGCTTCATTTATGCGAGGGGAACCAGTTGAGTATGTGTTAATAGAAGTAATTTTGCAATTTAATAGAACTGAGCGGAAATATATTTGCTTTAAAAACTTTCTTGATATGGGAGTTAAAATGGATTTCGTTAAATAGTAATGTAAAGAAAGTAATTAATATTGCTCGATAACTGAGCTAGGAGTATTTATATATGTATATATAATACGTATGTACATATATATATTTGTTTAACTAACAGCGTTCAGCTTCATGCCGAAAACTAATTCCGAATGTGCAAGTGAAGAAATCGATGTGTATGTAAAAAGGAAGCCTTGTGCCCATGTTTATACAGAAAACTAAGGTTTTTCCAAGGAAATTTGTGGTATTTATATTCGTATAATAAACCTATACTTAGTCAATGCTTGTGCACTGCGCTTATGAGGTTTATTCTCTTCTGCGCTGCCACTGTTTGTTGGGCATCATTAAAAAATATGGTATTCTAGAGCAAACTGGAAAGAGTACAAAGGGCAGTATCTATGCTTATAACAGTCGCGCTGGCTCTTGAGACTCTATTGGCTGGCTCAGACTCTTTATACTGATAGATATTTAGAGCAACTTGGGGACTAGTTGCATCACAATTAGACTTAATGTATGCCTACCTTGGAGAGATCTAAAATTTGGGCACTCAAAAGCTCTAGGAACTCTTACAGGAGCGCAAAGGGAGAGTATATAGGTTACACTGCTTCACAATTCTATTCTGAAAATTATTTTTCCACACGAATCCCAGAAAGTTGTGAATGGGGTATAGGTAAGACCCTTAACCCGATACCGAAGAGCCCGCTAGAATGAACGACATGCGAGAAGTATTCCACATAGTGGGTAAATTAAGGATCCAATAAGGCAACAAGAACCTGCTCACCAGTTCTGCACACCATTTCTGCCCACCAAGTTCGTAGATAAAGGGAGCCCACTCAGCTAACAAGCAATATGACCACCAGAGGCGATGATTACTGCGAAGCCAGCAGGACACCAACACGAAAAAGACGATCCCAACAGCAACCCCAAGCATAGAAGAAATTAAGGATGCAGTCGCCAAATTAAATGTAAATAAAGCAGCGGGTGAAGATGGAATCTAATCCCAGCTTATGTCAGCGGACCCGAAAACAATGGCTGAAATATTGCATCAACATACTTCCGCAATGTGAATCAACGAGCAGCTGCCACCTTCATGGACCAAGCATATCATCGCCAAACTTCGGAAGAAAAGTCGACCTACGCGACTGTGGTAACTGGAGGGGCATAACTCTACTCAACACCGTCTACAAAATACTAGCAACAATTCTTCAAGAGAGGCTGAAGCTTTAAGATGAGTAAACGGGATTTCGCAGACTCGTCGACCAAGCAAACAAGCTATGGGTAATAGTCGGGCAATTTATCGAATGGTGCTCGCCGCTATAGTTGCCTTTCATTACTTTAAGAAAGCATTCGACACCATTAAACACTGCGCAATTTGGCTTGCATTGAGTAGACGTGAGATTCCTCGTGGGAAAATAATTCGCCTGATCGAAGCGCTGTATGTAAGTTCTGAACTGGCAGGACTACACAATGGTACCATAAGTAACGCATTCTCAGTGAAGTTAGATAAGGCTGTGCCATCTCACCCATCCTTTCCGCCATCAACCTGGATGAATCCGACTCACCACGTGCCCCAGGGACATTGCATAGAAAAGCTAGTACTCACTGAGCAACTGGAAAGAATCCAAAGAGAAATGGACGATATTTGTCTGCTATCGCACAAAAAATAATCTAAAGGCGTTATATCGCACGATCTGGGTGGCCAATTGACAGGTCCCGAACGTGAAATATAATGTTCACCGAACTCGCCTCTCAACAAGTCCATTGTTACGTGTGCTGTGTGGCATGTGGCACTGTCTTGCTGAAACTACATGTCATGCAAGTCAAGCTCTTGCATTTTGGGCAAAAAATAGTTGGATATCATTTCACGGTAGCGCTCACCATTCACAGTTACGTTACGATTCGCAGCATCTTTGAAGAAGTGCGGTCCAAACTGTGACCTTTTCTGAATACATTGGTAGCTCTTGCAATTTTTCTGGCTGATCTTCACTCCAAAATCGACAATTCTGCTTATTTATATTACGTACCCATTGATCTAAAAATGAGCTTCGTCGCTGAACACAATTTTTTGATAAAAAAGTGGATCTTCGGCCAACTTTCCAAGAGCCCATTCACCAAAAATTCTGCCTTGCGGTAGGTCGTTCGGCTTCAATTCTTGCACCAGCTGTATTTTAAAAGGCTTCACACCTAAATCCGCAAATTTTTCCACGTTTTTGAGTAACAGAGGCCCAATTGCTGCGAACGGCGACGAATCGATAATTGATGGTCATCATTAACACTGGCCGATACAGCTGCGATATTTTCTTCAGTTCGCACTCTACGTAATGTGGTTCGATGTCCAATAATGTAAATTTGGATCACAATAGCTTGAATAGCCGCTTCAGTGGATCGATTAAACTGACCATAAAATGGAAGAAGCGCGCGATAAACTTTCTTAACAGAACACGCATTTTTATAATAAAATTCAATGATTTGCAAGCGTTGTTCTTTGGAAGATGATTCATGGTTAAATTATAGACCAAACTGAAGATGTTTGACACGCGAAACGTGCGTCAGCTGTTTAAACCAATTGTCCAACCAATCGCCCTTTCTTTAGTAACGCTGGCACGCAAAGTCGAGCTGGAATAAACGCCGCAAAAACCAAGGCATTGAAAACCAACTACACCAATAACATCACGCACTGGTGGATGACAAAGAAGTGGAATTCGTTATTAGCCTCTGCTACCTGGGCTGCACTATAAAATATTTGGACAAACTCGCAAGTTTCCGGAAACACCAAGCTCAGGATATTTGAAGTATATGTCAAGTTGACGCTGCTACATGGAAGTGAAAAGTGGTTTGTTTCGAAAACGAACACCCATAAACTTCAATGCCTTATGAACCAATGCCTTGGCATAATATGCAAACTATTCTGGCCCAAGATAATAAGAACGGAGGTGGAGAAAAACGAACGAGGAGCTCATCTTGCGCCAGCTAACATGCAGAAAATGGAGTTGGATAGGCCCAGATTGAAATTTACTGGAAAGAGAAGCCACGATCGACCAGCTACCATCTGGAAAAGATCTATCCTGCATGACTTATCCTCTATAAGCACACGCTGGGGCAATGCTAAGACAATATCATCTAACCGCGTACGTTGTAGGCACCTTGTAGAGGACCTATACTCCGCAAAGGAGTAATCAGCAGAAATATGATGCATACATGTATATATGTATATAGTAAAATATGTCCCGACTTTGTGTTTCTTGCTGTTTTATAAAAACGAAGGCCCTAGTAGCCAGTGTGATAATTTAGTTAGGGTTATATTGTATATATCCCCTATAAATAATAATAAATAATATAAAAACGTATATAAAATATTTAAAGTTTCTTCCCAAGAAATAAAATTGAAACCTTTGAAACCTTAAGTCCTTTCAAAAATTAACTTGATACGAAAATGAAAAACTGAGTATGCAGCATTGCTATACTAAACCAAAGTTTCTCGTGCATATATCAGGTCAGTCCATTAGTTCTTGCGTTTTTTAAAGGTGGTTTTAAAATTGATAAAAAATATGTTTAAAGTAATATATATATTAATCAATAATATATTTTCCTTCATTATTTACAATGTCTTCCTAACGTTTAGGCAAATTCTTAATTCCCTGCTCAAAAAATTGTTTGTCCTTGGAGCCAAGATACGCTTCCCATCCGTTTAGCTCCCATCCGAGCTCGTTCAGCTTGCCTAATGTTTGCTTGCGGTATGAGGTCTTGCGTTGTCGTGGTGAAACAAAACTTTGCGTCTCTTCACTAAAGACGGTCGATATTTTTTAAGCGCCTCATTCAAGTTTGATATCTGATGGGAATAATAATCAGCAGTTATCGTCTGGTTTGGTTCCAGAAGTTCATAATAAACAATACCGACCAAATCCCACCAAGTAGACAGGAGAATCTTCTTGGGCTGAAGGCCATCTCTAGGGGTCGGTTCTGGTGTTTATCTTTATCTAACCATTAGCGTTTGCGAACAGGATTATTGTTAAGGACCCATCTTGTATCACCAGTAACAATACGGTTCAACAAACTTTCATTTTCAAGCCGTTTCAGCAGTTGATAACACACATTCACTCTCTGCTGAAGGTTCGCGACGGAAAGTCTATGTGGAACCCATTTTCTCAGCTTTGAAACCTTTTTCAACTGAACCAGGTGCCTGTGAACTGTTCCATGCGATGAATTTAACCTCTGAGCTATCATATCGACTGTCAAATTTGGCTCAGCTTCCACGAGTTCGAGCAAGGCGTCGGAGTTAAAGACTTCAGGGCGACCAGCGCACAGGGCATCCTCCACGTCGCAGTTACCACTTCGGAATTTCGAAAACCACTTTTGCGCAGTCCTTACACTCACGGTATCCTCTCCGTGAACAGTGTTTATTTCTGCAGCAGCAGTTGTTGCATTTTTACCACTTTTATAAAAAAAATACAAAATATATTTTTTTATTTTTTAACAACGCGTGCTTCTATCCGCGATTAAAATCACTTGTTGAATGCACAATATATCAAAGAAAATATAAATAGTTCCGTTATATTCCGCGAATAATTTTTTGTATTCAAAAATCGTACAAAAGTGAAATTGTGGGTAAAATACGCACGAACTTATGGACTGACCTGATACAAATTTTCCTGGAATTTTTTTTCGAACAGTGCACCCTGAAATAGACTCTTTTACACAATATAGCCGTATTAAGCATATTTGGCAAATTACTTCTCATTGTGCCACTTGGCCTTTGACTAACAGTTATTTTATGAATATTAACGTTAATTAGTAGATTTTGTATTACTATAAAAAAATTAAAGAAATCCTTACTAATTCCAACTTCAACAGTTTATTTTTATTACAACACAGTTTTGACAGCACTTTTAATTAGTTTCACTTTTATTTGAGTATGCGTGCACAATAAAAAACCTTACTTGACCTTTTAATTGTTGCCGTTTAATAGTTTCAATTAATTACAACACAAACTCACTCATCTACACAGTAATAATGAATACCAACGGGAAAACTAACCATATAATGCATTTGTATGGGCACTCGTGTGGAAGCTTATGAATACCCATTGTGCGGCTGAAAACCAAATAATTTTACATACCAAGTATTACTGTGTGCATGTGTGCGTATAGCTTTACATATATCAAGGCCATTTGGCCGTACATGTTAACTAAGTAGAGAACTCTGCAAAGCTAATCTACACCTGTGCGATGTGCGATTACATTTACATAAATACACATACAGACACATAACTTCCGGTATGTTTGCCAATAAATATTTACAGTCGCTTTGTAAAATGCGCAAGCTTGTGTAAAGTGTAGCTACTTCAATAGCACCATTTTTTCGCCTAAAGCCTATTTGTGAATCGCAGAATAATCCAATCTGAATATTGGGATTTAATAGGCATGGAAAATGTACACCTGTGTTCACAATAATAGCAGCGCCACATATTGCAAAGTTGTGACTATTGATTTATAAGTTCGTAACGTTTTTACCGTTTTTACTTTTATTTGAACAAAAACCATAATTCTACCAATAAGTTAATCAATTATATATTGGCCGTTGCTCTTTACAACCTCTTCCCATCTCTCGACCAATTTGTTGATGCCGTTCCGTCAAGAATCGCCTCGTCTGGGGTCAAACAAGATGTTGATCAAGGTTTTAAGGACCTTGGCGTATCTCCTGGAACCACCCACTCCTTGTTTTGCTTCATATTTGTGCACGATTTCTTATCTCCCGTGACGATTCGATACAAAAATGTGTAGTTTATGACCGCGTGTTGCTCGATGGCGGGCGAGATGCTGAGAAGCAATTCGAAGGCGACTTTCCTTGGTTTTTTTTCGTTGTGCTCGTGAAGCACCCAGACTCCCATTTTTTCGTTAAATCCCATTGAATGAAGGTGACTAAGAATATTTTTATAATCGCAGCCCACTTTTTCCGCCAATCCACGACAGGTTTGACGTCTCTTCTGCTGCAAAAGTGATTTGAGATGTTCCTGATCGAATTCAGAAGGCCTTCCGCTGCGGGACATTTCATCAAAGTCGCCATTTTTGAACTTTGCAGACCATTTCCGTGCTGTAGACTTGCCTATGAAACCTTCTCCAAGCACGTCGCAAATGTCCCGGTCTGCTTTTTGACCTCGATGAAAAGCAAAAAAGAGCAGGTGTGGAAAATGTTGATTTTTACCTCCTGGGTATTTCATTTCTAAGCCTCAAAACTATAATAATAAAAAATTAAGTAACTCAAAAATAAAATTAACATAGCTTTGCAGAGCAGAAAGAGATCTATGGGATGAATCCTTACCCTTTGCCAAACAGCAAACAAATCGTTGTAAAATAAAAGAAAATATAAAAGCGCTATGAACTTATTCCCCAATTCAATGTGTGTTTATTTAATTTATCTTTTACATATAAAAATGAATGTTTATCTGTATGTCCTCGATGAACTCAAAAACTACTGGACCGATTATTATAAAAATTGGTATATATTTGTAGTTCTTCACGGACGGAGAAGGTTTGTAGAATATACTCATTGCTGCCACTCGCCACCAGGTGGAGCTGCAGAGTAGCAACTTCTGCCCCGTTCAACCGATTTTTTCGAAATAAACAATATCAATAAAATGGCTCAGAATGAATTGGATATTTGTGTACTGATTTTTTTTTTAAGTTATTTTTCTTAAATTTATTTTAGTTGTTGACGTAGCAACGTGCGCCGGGTACAGCTATTTTTTATATAAAAAATACTGTTTATACTACAGAAAAAATTGTGTAACACAAATTTCAAACTTTGTAGAGAATTTTAAAAAATTAACAAATTTTCATAAACGTTTCAAACTCTTTAGTCAAAGTATGCAGTATTGTAGCTCATTAAAAATTGCTAATTTTGTTTGTGAACTTTTGTTTCTGCAGCCAATTTAATTCCAAACATCTATTGCATAATCCGATGCCATATGATGCAAAACCTTCAGCTTCACATTTACACATCCATCTAAGGGTAAGAAAATTAGCGACGCGATGCTTGGCTTTGAAATACTTACATGCCATACCATACCATATGTATGTAATGCATCGTTTACTTCTACAGTAAAACTCAATACATCATTCAACTTCCGCATTGCCCATGCCACTGAATTCATTTCATAATCCATCAAACGTCCACAATTTCTTTTCAAGTCGCAGCTCAGCCATAGGAAAAGTTAATGAATATTTCTAGCTACAATAATTCAATTTATTTATTAGTACTTATATAATACGTTTGTAAAAAATATCAGCACTCACAGATGTATTATTTGCCTTAAATTTTTTTTTACAAAAAATTAGATAATAAAGTAATTAATGTTTGTAAGTAGACGCTTAACTTACTATATTGATTAATGACTTCATATTAGCATAATGACGATACACTTACTTTTTTATTATCATGATGGGTTTTGTAATTATATACACCTGATAAAACGCGATATCCCGACCACCTGCCCTGATCGAAGCGAAATTGTAAAAGCTATGGGCGCACTAAAAGCTAACAAGGCGTCAGGGCGAGATAATATCAATCTAGAGCTTTTCAAAATTAATCCGGATGTGAGTGCACGATGACCGCTCCCCCTACTAGAGGATATTTGGAACTCTGAAAAGGTTCCCAGTGAGCTAAAGGAAGGCGTTGTTACGCTTTTACTGAAAAAGGCCAATCTATCTAAGTGCAAAAATTGGGGAGGCACTACGTTGCTGAATGTCCTGAATAAAATAATATAATCAACAAAAGGCTATCCGGCGCCCTGCTGTGTGGCCTAGGAGAAAAACATGCCGTCGACCACATTAGCATCTTAATCCTTTTGCATCACCGCTTGAAATGCGCGATGTACTCAAAATATCTCGCGTCCTTAGTATCTTGAGTCAGCAAGACTTCTACTGTTTGTTCTAATGAAAAATAATGGATTACCAAAATTATTTATTTTCCTAAAGCTTGAACAAAAAAATTATTTATTACGGATTATTCCGTTCTTGGTGATAAAAGAGAGTTTTTTGTTGGCGCGGACTAATCCGCTGTTGGTGGTAAAAGAAAGTTTTTGTTCGCGGATTATTCCGTCAAATGAAGCAAAATGGTTAAGAGTATTCGCAGAGCAGTCTGTTGAGAGGCGCACCTCACTCTATATGTGTTTCATTTTCTTTGAAAAGGTGTTTGACACTCTCAACCACGATGCGATCTTGAGATCGCTCGTCTGTAAAGGAGTGCCTGCAAATATCATCAACCTCGTAAAAGAGTTGTTAACAGATGCGACTAGCACAGTCAGAGTTGGGAACATCCTGTCCGGTGGCATTCAAGTGCAAACAGGAGTAAGATACGTGCTATCCCCGCTTCTATTCTACCTGGTTTTGAACCTAGTAATGCATTAAGAAGCCGTATGTCCTGGAGTCTGGGCGGCCACCTTGAAGATCTTGACTACGCCGACGACATACATACCATATATCTGCTGTCGCACAAATACTTAGGTCAAAGATCGCAGCGGTAAGCGAATGTGCAGCGAAAGCCGTCTTGAAAATCAACATTGCGAAGACAATGAATGATGTTGTGCATCAACAACTCGCAAACCTTTCAAATAAACGCCACTAATATCGAAGTGGTATACGAGTTCCCTATCTTGGAAGCGTTATAAACAAAAATGGGGGCACAGCCGTCGATATTCGCAGTCGAATATCGAAGGGTCGTCAAAATGTATAGATCATCACATATGAGAATAGTCAGGCACACGAAATTGAGGATCTTTGAGTTGAATGTAAATTCTGTTGTTCTGTATGGTTGTGAGACATGGAGCAAGCACTCCAGGTATTTATCAATCGTAGTCTTCGCAAAATTTTTCTTGTTTTCTGGCCTGATACCATCACTAACACCGACCTCTGTGTTTTAAAGAAGCAGATACCCGTTAATCTTGAAATCGGGCGGCGATCAAATACTTTGCTTTAAATAAATCTAATTTTAACTTGTTTATTGAGGCCGTAAAAACTACGGGTTAATATATATATATATCATATATACCTGTGTACATAATATTAGCAGCGCAATATATTGAAAAGCTTTGAATATTAATTTAGTTTTTATTTTATTGTTTCTATATTTTATAAAAATAAAAATCTATCCATGTAAATCAAATTTTCAAAATATGCACACAATTTTAAAAAATTCAACATATTTTTCCCAAAGTGTCAAACTTTATAGTAAAAATTATAGGTACGAAGTTTTGAAGCCCATTCAATTTTGATATAATATTGTGCCAATTTAAGGTGCAAATTTCTTTGTTGTCGGTGTTATGCATTTTCTTCCATATAACGAATGCTCGAAGTAGTTTTTATATGGAGAAAATGCACATAACTAAGGACAGAAAAAGCTTGTCAAAAATTAACGCAATTTTCAAGGCATTTCATACCTGCCCTTTATTAAATCAAAACTAAATGAGTTGCAAAACTACACCACAAGAATTTTTCCAAAAATGCTGAGTAACCATTTTTAAATTTTTATGACAATTTTTTGAATTTTGTTAAATTTTGTATGGAGTTTGAGACTTTGAGTCTAGGTTTTGTTGTATATTTTTGTTCTATTTTTTTCTAAAAATAAATAGTCAAAACTTTGCAATATGTGGCGGTGCTATTATAGTGAAGCAGGTGTGTATATTGTGTTGTTACTGCTTCACAGCTTCAGACGGATACCATTTTCACATATAATATTTTATATTGGGAATTAAATAAATATCCGAAATTTCGATTTTTTTACGATACTTCCAATGTATGTACGCTATTTGGCGTACGAATTATGAAATATAATATAGTACAGTAGAATAGTACAAACTTTTTCCTTAACCGAGTAGCATTTAATATGTCCCTTGATGTAACAATGCAGCAAATTATGCTTTTTGATTATCGCTTCATTCACTAGCAAATCGTTGCACCTCTCAAATGGCTTATGAAATGGTAAATACTGCGAAGGGAAACACTGGCTGCACACTAAGTGGAATCCTCTTTAGCGGCTCTTTACGAGAGTTCCCCTAGTCGTAAGTTCCAAATTAATTTCAAAAAAGGTTAGCTCCACACCTCATTGTGCTATGCAATAACAGGCTCGTGAGCTATAAAGTAGAAATAAATAAAATAATAAAAGAACTCACCTCAAAGGTACTGGTAGTCCTATCTTTAACTACTTTCACTACTAGCGGCAATAAAAACGAAAATATTATGTACGTATTTATTCCATTAGACATTTCGACTCTCATTGGCTCAAACGACCTTATCGTGAATTTCCATGCAAGCAAAGATTTCCATAAATTTCGATACAATACAGAAACAAAGTGGAAAAATGTGTTATTTTACTGTATTGCAATTTATGGGAATATTTTCTTACATGGAAATTTACAATAAGACCGAATATTTTATCTCCCTCTTTTGCTCTTCAACACATCTTTTACTCTTTGTGGCTCACTACAAGTGCATAAGCAGTTTTTATAAGGAATGTAGTTCCACCATTCTTGAATTTTTATTGATTTCGGCAATCTAGCGTCGTTTCCCCACATATCTTTACTGGTTTCTTTTTAAATTGTTTCTTACACCATCCTCTTAAGGTTAGCGCAATTTAAGTCTGGCAAGCTTCCATGCCACTGCAGTAGCTTCGCTAAGAATATAATTTAACAATCAAATGTAAGGATGTATATACATATTATATGTGTTTTTGATATATTGAAATATTTCTAACAATCTTTTTATGTTTCGATAGTCGTAAAAAAACTCTTTCACGATTTGGGGTTTAGTGAAGTCTGATATGTTTGTTCAACTTGGAGGTAAAAACTAGAAGATTTGACAAACCCTTCAGTACTACCATGACTTGACACGTATGCTGCTGCAGTATTGTGGCACAGAGTCATGGTCAAAGTCACGATTTCTATCATTAAGCAGGCAACAAAGGAGCGCATGTGTATAAGCATTACGGGTGCCATTAGTATGTAAAAATTGTTGGACTTGCTGCGCCTGGATTTAGCGATCCATAAGGAGGCAATCAAAATGATGTGTTGGATGCACAAAGAGTTGTTTAAATATGGTCAAGGCAGTTTTTTTTGGCACCTATTGACAAACTGATACCTGAAGTCAGTAGCTTTTCTATAAGGCAGTAATAGATACAGATACAGTCACTATCTTGGGGAGCTCAGTAAGAAAATTTCTTTACCAACGTCTCCGAAATTGAAAATGGTGCTGGAGCGGAATGGAATTTGTACAGTAACTTCAGATGCTATTCTGCTTTGGCAATGGCCTTTCAATTGGAAAGCTTTGCTAAAATTAAAGAAGCAGACTGGGTATCTAACGAAAAGTGGCGAGGATATAAAATCAGGGTATGCAATCAGGCGACCGCCTACCCGAATGGGTTGGAGCGTGACTACCATTCGGAATTCAGAGATAATGTAGGTTCGAATTTCGGTGGTACACCAAAATGAAGAAACAATTTTTTCTAAAAGCGGTCGCGTCTCGGAAGGCAATGGCAAACTTCCGAGTGTATTTCTGCCATGAAAAAGCATCTCATGAAAAATATCTGGCATTCGGAGTTCGCTTGAAACTGTAGTTCCCTCCATTTGTGGAACAACATCAAGACGCACACCACAAATAAGAGGAGGAGCTCGTCCAAGCACCCAAAAAGGGTATACGCGCCAATATATATATATATATATATATATACCTATATATACATACGAATTGGTCACGCGATTCAAAGCAAGCGGTCAAATTTTGTGCTGGTTTTACATTTTGTTGATGAATTCGTTGAAATTGTAGAGCCGTGTCGATATGTGAGTCCTTATTTCATTGCGTAAGAACTGAAGATTAGCCGGACAATTTTATTTTGTAACGAAATAAAGCGAAAACCCCTCAAAACTTCTGATTTCAGCTATTGTAGAAATTCGTTCCATTGTTGAACTGACCCTTTGTTACAAATACCTCCGCCTTTAAAGTCAATTCGTGTTCAAAATAAATTCTTTACGTTTATGGAACACAAGTCTTCAAGTTCCTCAAATAAGTGTCTATCGAACGTTTAAGCTTTTCAGAGAAATAGTGACAGAAGTTGTTTAGCCTACCCACATTTGTGAGCTCAAACAAACCTTTCAAGCTGACGAGCTCAAATAAATAAATATATAAACGAGCTCACTCAGAAGCTCAGCTAGCACCCTCGCTACTCTTCTCCAACTCGTGCTAAGCTAAGGTGCAATTGAATATAAAATATAGATGTCAGCAAAAAATGGAGTTAATTTGTGAGAATGGTTTGTTGTAATTTTCGATTTGGATTATCAAGTTAGGAGTACATCGGTAAAACTACTTTCAGTCGTAAAGATGAAAGTTTGATTCCTTACTACTGTGAAACCCTGATATGAGACAAATTTAGTCGTGATGTAATTTGTTCAAACAAGAATTTTGTAAAAGACTTCCAAAATCAGATGGAACTGATGCTCCGCAAAAACTAATGATCATCATATTTCACACATTTCAAAATTTTTTTTCTTTCATACCATACCTATTTTTTATTTATTTATTTAAGTCTATGATTACAAGAACCTTACAACCTTATATCATGTCTCTCTCAAGCCTTGGTAAAGACTTATTTCAAATATTGAAATTGGCGTAGAAAAAAACAGTCGTAACTATTTAACTAAAGATGATCTTGATTGCGTGGAATCACAATTTAATCCACCGAAGACTAAATTGAGTTCAGCACAAGTTGACACCATAGCTACTTCTAGAAAAAGCAATTTTATCGAATTCCGAATGGCCGCGAATTCTAGAGGTAATATTAAAAGCGATATTTGCTAAAAAAGAAGGATAGTAAATAGCGCCTGTTATGATGTTAATGGCAAACGAGCACCCTAAAATGGATATTCTGTCCTCAAGTCTGAGAAGGCTTATTAGTTGGCAACGAGAATAGTAAGAAGGTAGTGGTAGAGAGAAGGGAGAAAATTATGGTAAAATTATTTGAGCTCGTTCGAAGTGGTTAGATTGAATTTTTGTGAAAGGCCTTCAAATAACTAGACCTAACCAATGCACCATACAGAAATTTAAGTGTGTAGGGGTTCGTAAACGTTTGACAGTTTCGGCGGATAAAAGCTAACATTGAATACAAGCGCGAAAGAATATAATCGACGTTGCTATTATTGTATATATCAGCTTGGAATCAAATACAACTTCAAGGTGCTTCATTTGGTTCACAGATTCCAAGACAGAGCTAGCACTACTATAAGAAGTATGCTGAAAGCATTTATTGACTCAATTTATGTCAGATTGAAGGTTGGCTGAGTCGCATAAATCTGAGAGGGTTGCAAATAATTTAAGGTCATCTTCGTAAAGCAAGAAACTGGCAAATTTGAAGCATGAGCTAATATCATTGATGAAAAGAACAAAAAATTGGGGCCGCGATGAATGGTGTTGCAACAACGTTGTCAACAGCTACAAAGCAACGCTTATCAGTAAATAATATTTTGTCCAGGACAAGAATGTTGAATGAAATCCAAAAGAGGTCAATTTCAGAAGAAGCAAACTATAGGATATTATGTCAAAAGCTTTCGAGAAGTCATTGTAGATAGTATCCTCTTGAGACTTATTTACAAAAGCAGAAAAGCAGTAACTGCTGAAAATAACCAGATTTGTGACCGTTGAGCAATTGGGGACGAACCCATGTTGGCTTGGATAAAGGAGATTTTTAACGGTGAAGGAGAATTCACAAAAATCTCAAATAATTTGGAAGCTGAAGACAGCTTTGAGAGCGGCCTATAATTGCTGACATGATTTTAGATACCACTTTTAAAGGTCGGAATTATAGACGTTTGTTTCCAATCGTCAACAAATATTCCTTAGGACAGAGATTAATTGAAAATGTAGGTAAGAGGCTCAGCTAGGCATAAGCAGTTTTTTAACAAACAAACTGAGAGACCATCTACACTGGTTTGAGACGAGGTCCTAGGATCACCAATATTTTTAATTACATCCTCAGCTGAAATGGTTAATGACTCAAAGTTTAAGGTGGATTCACTAGGGGAAGCAGAACCCGCTAAATTACAGTCAAGGTTATTGAGGAGGATTTTTCCTCATTTATACCCCAATATTTTACTGGAATGCTTAAGAAATAAATAAAAAATAAATTCAAAAACCATTTTCCTATATATATTTTCCATTTTTAGATGTTTGCCAAAAAAATATGTTTTTTAATCTTTATAAAAATCTTGAAAACCTTTCATTTTGATCAAAAATTAAGTAAAAGAAAAATATATGTATAAAATTAAATTATTTTCAATTTGATACAGTATCACTTATTTCGATCGGGTAATGCAATCTCCTGATACAGGGGGGCTCCAAATTACTCATCCAATTAAAAAATTAACAACTAATTAAATATAAAAAACAGGATTTCAAGGGATGAAAATGTTTATTTTGACCTTTACGCACTCAATTCATTGTCTGTTTTTATATTGCCGCTGTCTGGTACACAAGTGCCAAATATGATTGACAAATAACGCATTTTTATAAAACGGTTCGAAGTAATATTAAATAGTCGCACTTTTAGAAATAAGTCTTATAAACTTAGTTATGAAGTCTGCTTTTGTGGTACAAAAACTGTTGTTTTTTTTTTCCTCAAACGCAAGAATCTTTTTATCGTTTTTTTGTGGGATCTAAAATTTTCTTAAACCATTTAATGAAAATTTCTTATTTTACATACAATTTGTCTTACTATTTACACATTTGTCTGTTGACGTCTCTTTTTCGCCTCCTCATTGCATTTTGTTTTAATTCTGTCCCCTTTCCTTACCCAGATATGTGTACATATAGGAACGTCAATACGAGTATGAATACTAAATATGTAACTACGCCCTTTTCCAGCAATGCCTACAATTGGCTGCGGTTGCAATTCTGAAGCTCAAAATACTTAACATACCAACCACAAAGTACGCTTGTGTTTGCCACAATACATACGAAGTTGTACGAGATTTTGCCCGAATTCCTTTGAAATTACTCAAACATTCTGGGACATTACCCTAGGCGCCCACTTGTATGTATATACTTACCTATGTGTGTCGTTGAAGGAAAAATCAAAGCAGTGAAATATATCTTGCTTCAATATTTGTACCATTTCGACAATTGCAAACCACAATAGAACTTTTGTGAGAGTGTCAATATTGAAAGAAACGAGGGTGTTTCAATAAGTCCCTGGATAAGTCAGAATAGATGGCATTGTGAACTAAAATCAAATTGTGTAGACCTTCGAAATGGTGAAAAAAACTTTAAAATACAACAGATGTACCTCAAGATATTTATATTCGAAAAAGTGCCATATATAGTTCCTTTCGGTTATATGAACTTCAAACCTCCTTGAATGTATCTAATTAAAAAAAGTTAATTGTACTTCGAAAAATATTTCATTAACATCAAAAAGTGCCAAATTTACTTCAAAATAAATGAATAGTATTTGAAAAAACATAAAGAAAAATGTACATATGTATATACATAAGACAGTCAGTTTGGAAGTATATTACAGCATTTACCTCAATAAACATACATACATACATTCAGCGAGACAAATGATTTAAATTTTATTAATTACATTTTTTTTAAATATACTCAAATGAATGGAGGTTCAATATAATTGTCTTATTTCTCCAATTATTGTAATATAAAGAGAAAGACTACAGTGTCCCTTCTACTATGCAAAACACTTTTGCACTCGGATTGCTCCAGAGACAAATTAGATTTAGGATCTCGCCCGATTTGCAGACAAGCCATTGAGGGTACTTGTGTATGTTCTGAAGAATTCCACAATAATTTAATTCAAATCTGATTTTAAAACTATTCAGATTCGGACCCAATTGAGCGAAAGAAATTCAAGGTATGTTCTGACCAAGATAAGAAGAGAGTTGTGGGAATTGCCAGCCGGGGTAATGATTGAACGGGGATCATACAACGAATATATATCTGTAGGTAAAGTCCGGAAGAGGTAATATGCTTAAAGGGAGTGGATTAAAGCCAAACGCACCAGCAGAGGAAGCAGTACACTCACAGAAATTTTAAATAAATTTGTATTAAAGCCCCTATTTCGAACTTCGAAGACTCTTATCTCGAAATCGGAGGCTAACTATGAAAATCGGGTTCCTTCTAGAATATATTGGTTTGAAAAGAAAAAAGAAATTGAAAATTTTTGAAAAAACTTGATTTTGCCGTATAGGGCTAAAATCTATTATTTAAAATGCTTACCATATTTACAACATACCGATAGCTTTTGGCGCTAGTGACTTTTAATTGTAATATAACGTTCGCGGCTACAGTCGCGACGAGGCTCAACCGCGTTGACTGGGAAAGAAAAGCTCAGAAACGACAGCAGCAGTAGAAGCAGAAAGATAGACTAAGTATTCAATACTATTAAGATATTAAATTAATTAGGTAGCAAGAGCAGCTAGATTATTTCTTATGTAATGTACTTAATCAAGCTAAGTCATAATTCGACAGTTCTTAGGAAAAAAGGAAGGAAAATAAAAAAGTAGAAAACAACCTTATAAATATAAAGCCTATTCGTTGATTACAAAGTTTTTAATACCTTTGCTAGCAGGTGGACAGTGGAGATAAATTGTTTTAGACAAACCGACGGCAGGCATAGACGCTTGAGCCAAACACTCACAACACTACCAAACTGAAGACAAGACAATAGTTTGTGAGTATCGGACTATTGCATATTCTCCGACGTTTCACTCCCCCAAAACCGCTTTCGAAGCCAGTGGGAGGAGTGAATACTATCGATGGCGTAAAATCTCCATACGCCTACAGGAGCGGCACCTGGACGCATGAACCTGTTGTGTCAATAGACATAAACGCGGCTCCTCCTTGATGAAATGCTAACGCGGTTCCAGGGTGGAAATCAGCCGAGGAGGAGGAATGTTATAGTGTTAGTGGGAACATGCCCCACATACCATTGGTGTGATGGCACCTTTGATGATGTTTTAGAGATTTTGATTTACACCTCCTGAATTAAAAAAAAAACAAATTGCAATATATAATGTTTATAGTTACATTACTAAAATGAAAACAAAATAAAAACTACACGACTTATATTGATCCATTGGCAACACACAACGGGATATAGCCGAGATAGCGCATTTCCCGTGTTGCTTCGAAGTCAAAAAAGGCAAATATGGGGATCTCAATTACCAAGGTGACATATTTGTATAACCGTTGGGGCGCCATTCACATATGTAGATAACTTTGAAAATGAAAAAAAAATTGCAGCGCATATTACTTATGTTGAATGGTTTCGAAGCAAATACGACGACTTTTGGCAAAGACAAAAATTATCTTCCACCAGGGCAATGCACTACCGTACAAATCCAAAGTCATACTGGCAAAATGTTATGAATGAAGCTACGAAGTGTTCTTTTATCTAGTATATTCTCCCGATTTTTCTCCGTGCGACTATTTTCTATTCCCAATATGAAAATATAATTTCATCATAATGAAAACAATTGAGTCGAGCGAAAAGATTTACTGAAGAACAGGCGTATGCTACTGAGGGCCTTTAGAAACTATAGTATTCGAAGGGTATCAAAATATTGCAGAAACTTTGGATGAAGTATATTGAGCTGAAATTGAGTAAAGAATGTACACGAAAAAACTAGTTGATTGTGTTTACTCCTTAATGGCGTAAAACTAACTGTAATTAAAAAATAAGCTCACATATTCATAGTATTTGTTTTCTCTATTAATTTGGCATACTCACTTTTTGTAACTTCTATGTATTCTTCAAAATGTATTCGGTTAGGTGTGAGCTTGCGAAGATAATTGTGCGCAAAAAGCAAGTAAATGATCATTTGTCGCACAAAGCCAAAGCAAAAACTTTACATTGTCCGAAAAATACGGTAACTTATGTGGTAAAAAGTTTAATGAAACTTTGTCGGTGAAACGAAGGCCTGGTAGTGAAAGAAAAAACGATTTGCGCCGGAAACAAAGTATCATTATTTCGAAGAAACTGACATTTCACTTCGAGGATGCTGCAAAACAGGCCCGTATGTCGTAAGGATATGTCCAAGAAGTATGCAAAAGTGAAAGTTTACGATCACGTAAAAAGATTACAGGACCCAATTCAAATAATAAACAAAATAAGAGTTATAAAACAAGTGAGCGAAAAGTATACAGTCAAAATATTCATAAATATGGCTGAGTGGTTATGGACGATGAAACATACGTCAAGGCAGATTTTAATAAATTCAGGACACTGAAGAAATTAAGAGTCCAGGATACCTTTAAGCTAAAAATACTGGAGAGTGCCCTAAGAAATATTTGATATGCCAAGCTATCTACAAGTCTGGTATGAAAATCAAAACGGCAATTAACCATGGGCAAAAAATTTATAAGGAGTGTTTGCAAACACGTTTGCTGTCATTCATAAAACAACATTAACAGATGTCGTAACAAAAAGTGATGTTCATCGCCTAATGATAGGAGTCAATTCCAAATTGCGCCATTTTGTTTATAACAAAGAGTATTGATATCAGTTTTTTTACGTTTAATGAAGAAAAAAATTAAATTAAAATTGGTTTGATAGCTAATATCAATTAGATGTTATCACGATTTTCGCCCGACCAATATTTTTCGCGTCCATTCATTATGCAGTAAAATAAATAGTTTACTTTTTCTAGCCGAATAGAGAGTTACCCAATTAAATTTTAAAGGGGCTCATTGTTCCACCTTCCCATAGATACAAAATCACTCTTGTTGTGCATTACAATCGTTACTTATGGAGTTGACGACTACTACTGATAGACAAATCTCCTCATTCTAGTCAGGGTAGTCAGATTCCACGATTTTTTCGATTATATCTAACTTCCAAGGAAAGTATCGAAATATTGATGTTGTTGCAGTTATTTGACGTTATAATTGATCTAAGTTTTTGTGTGAACTCCTGTTTTGGAGAACTATGATAGTACGATAGTAGTCCTGTTTGTGTAGGAGTCGCGCACTGTGTTGACTGCTTCAGTGTTTCGATTTGGGTTTCTACTACCGTTTTTCTAGGCCTCTCTTCGGAAGCCTCCTTTGTCTTTTTTGAGGGTTGAGACGTGCTCAGCACTCTGTGTAATTCACGTGTATATCTATGCAAGTGCAGGGAGGCCACGCCAAGGTTGACACGAGTCCTTACGGGAGCTTGTATTCAAAGTCAGAATCAGAAACTAGTCAGGAGTTGTCTCAACTGAAACTGTACCACCAACTTAATAGTGACATAGCATCGAACGCACTTGAAGACCTGACAGCGTTTTAACGAGACGGAGGTGATTGTTGCATTAGCCTATCAGCCATTTCGGTGAGGTGACATCCTCCTGTACTGAGGGGACAGAATACTACTTTCATCAGTCCTTAGACTGTTTAATCCGAATAATTTTTCCAGTATACTATTTATAATCAAGATCTTATTGGTCTCGATCCTGATGAGCTTTATAGCCCTGCTGCTGGAGGTACTCAGCGTATAAAAGGCCTTTTCAGCCGCGTCCCTTCCTCTCCTGCCGGATTTTAGTCGCCTCTTACGACAGACTGAAAAACGCGAACTAATTTCGCTCCACATATACTAGAAGCACAACGCTTCCGGCATAGTTGTTTCATTTGCAGGGTTGGTACAGCAATAATATTTGTAGTAATACGAGGTTAGAATAGCATCTGCATGCGTATATGCATAGTATAATATATTCCATCAGACAATAACCAAGAAAGCATATAAAATATGTATGGAGGTTTGTTGAGTATCCATGCACGTACGGATGTATGCATGTAAGAGTATGCGTGTGTGCGAAAATCATTTGTATCTACAAAGTGCATGTACTATATTTTGATGTGAGATGGTTAGTGCCTCCCTTAACATGTTGGCTGTTAAGCAGGAAAACTCTTCTAATGTAACAAAGCGTTTGCTTTACCGCCTAGACAAACACACTACTTACACCCGTGTGCACAATAATATTAGCGCGACATATTGTAAATTTTCGTCTAAGTCATTATTTTTTATTTTTGTTTTTATAAAAATATAGTTTATACCACAACAAAAACAATCATATTAAAGTTCCAAACTTCGTGTATAATTTGAAAACAATTCAAAAAATATCCATCAAAATTTCAAACTTTTTAGTCAGACTCATTAGAAAAATGCTGTGTATGCAGTTTTGTGCCCATTCAATTTGAAATTGAAGTGCTAATTTAAAGTAGCTTAGAGTTCGCGTTGGTTTTTGATCATTTTGTTTTTTGTTGACGCATTTTGTTATGCATTTTTGTCCATATAACGAGCATTCGCAAATGTTTTG